>NJES01000125.1:0-35494 GCA_002591395.1 Ophiocordyceps camponoti-rufipedis | reverse complement strand
CCCAAACCAACTCCTCCTCCTCCCCCGCCCCCTCCCCCGAAAAAGCCCGGCAAAACTCCCGCCTCCTCGACAGCGGCATCAACAAAATCAAGGCAAAGACGCTCGAAGTCCACGGCTTCCGCAAGCTCCAGTCCCTCCTCCGCGACGCCCGCACCCCCATCCCAGACGAGAAGCTGCACGCCCTCGTCCCCGCCCTCCTCGCCTACCTCCAAGATCCCCTCGACGGCCTCCCCGCCGACAAGGCCCAGGATGTTCGCGCCCAGATGGTCGCCACCGTCAAGCTCCTCCTCAACCGCGACCGCGAGGCCTTTAAGCCCTTTGTTGGGAGGGGCGTTGAGGCCCTCCTCATCGCTCGCTCGGGCTACGATGTGAAAGCCCACGTCGTCGGCGGCATCGAGCTCCTAGCCTCAGACCTAGTCTCCCTCGCCGATCCCCTATCCCTCACAACCTCCCTAACCACCAAGCTCCAATCCTGCCCCGACGAAGCCACAACGTCCACATCCCGCACCCTCTCCATGGGCCTCACCCTCCTCCGAACCCTCATCACCACCACCACCTCGACGCCCACGCCAGACCTCTCCCCAACCATCACCCTCGCCCGCCGCTGCCTCTCCTCCCGCGACTCAGGCGTGCGCATGGAGGCGGTGAAGCTCTGCGTCGGGCTGCACGTCCAGCTAGGCGAGGCCGCCTTCTGGTCTTCGCTGGGGGGTGTTTCCGACGAGGTCAAGAGCTTGATTACCTACTACGTTGTGAAGCGGGAGCGGGAGAGTGTGTAATGTACAGCTGGGGGGGGCGGGACTTTAGGGGATGTGTATTATATGTGTGAGTAGGGTGAAAAGATTGTGTTTTGCCCTGTTGAGTCATGGACGGAGGGATGTTTTGTGAGGTATGTAGAGTTGGCAGATATCTGTAGGCATCAAGGGGTCATTCTCGGAACCTACATCCATCAGGAGACACATCCCCAACATACAACTAGCACCGCAAAGACGGGCGCCACACAGCAATTACCATAGGTACTCTATCGTCTCTACGACACAGTTCCGCACCCGAAATTAAAAAAGAAAAAAAACGACAATCGTCAAACCACATCAGCATCCATAACCCCTTTTACCCCTTTTATCAGAAACCTCGAACCCCCCCCCTCTCCCTGTCCCTCCCTTTTCCCCCTCAACGAGGAGGAAAAACAACGTCAAAGGGAAATCCCCCATGTCATAAACTAACAAACTACCTGTTCTGACTCTGCGTAATCGGACGGGTCATGCCAAGACGTTGTCGAGCCGTCTCATCATCATAGTGCGTGCCGGGAAGAAAATACCCTGCTCGGGGAGAAGAAGAAGAAGAAAGGAAAAATAACAAGGGACGCGTGTCTTGCTGCCCGCTGGTGGGAGAGCAGAGCTCAGGCGTCGTCGAAGATGCGGTGGCTATTTTCGATTACGAACTGTACTGCTATGTTTTTGGCGTGCATGTCTGTCATTTCGCGTTCGATGCTGAGGTCGCGCATGATGGTTGGGGCGAAGACGACGGCTAGGTTCTTGGGCGACATCTAGGCATCTTCGTCAGTGATGCTCATCGGGGGGGAATATTCAGGGGGACATACCAGATTCTCGGGCTCGCGCTGGGCCACGCGAGAAAGGTGAAAGATGAGAAACTCGAGACAATCCCTGTGTCGCTGGGGCATGGATGAAAATGTCCTGCGGAGGTGATCGCACCGCTCCGTCTCGTCCGCCACGGCTATCCATCATCAGCATCGGGGCCTCGTTCGGATGGAGTCGTCACTCACCGTTGGACTCGAGAACGCGCTCGTACACGTCAAACGTCAGCAGCGGCGTCGGTAGCCTCCTAAAGTACTGCTTCAACACGCTCGTGATGGCGGTTATGTCCAGGTCCGGGTCCGAGATGTCAAAGTTGTCGCTCTTGTCGAAGCCGTCCTTGATCATGTTGACCTGCGAGTTGCCTCCCGTCTTGCGGTAGATGCCCTCCTGGTCCATGCCCCGGAGCTCAACCTCCTCGATGCAGCGCGTCACCACCGTCGGGATCTGTCGCCGCTCAAAGTCGGCCCGGTCTGCCAGCTCGGAGCCGAACAGCGTCGAGGGCGACTCGGCCGGAGCTGCCACCGACACGGCACTGGCTGACGTCGACTTGCTGACGACGTTCTTCTTGCCGAAGAAGCCGAAGCCCTGCCGGCCAGGGTCCAGGTGGTGCTGCTGCGACGATTGATGCTGGTGATGGGCCTGCTGATGGTGCGGGTGCTGATGCTGCCTCAGCGCCAGGTTGCTGCTATTGGCCCCCATCGAGCCCGCTGGCGAGTCGGCCTGAGTGACCGTCATATTGTAGGGCAGGCCGATGTTGTCGCCCGCCAGTCCGCCGTGACCCATCCTCTCGCGGTCGTTTTGCTGGAAGGCGACGACTGCCCTGTTGACGCCCTTGGCCACGTTCTGCGCCACCGTCTTGGACCCCTTCTTCCAGTTGAACTTCTTGACCTGACCCTTGCGAACCTGTACCACCGTAGGACCGGCCTCGACGATGGGCTCTTCGTCCGGAACCAGCGTCGTCGTAGTGTTCGTCAAGACGCTCGAGGCGTCCAGGTTGACCGACGATCCGGCCTGCCTCTGGCCGTAGATGCCCAGCCCGTTGGCCGACTTGGCGTCGGTGCCAATCTGCGACTTGAAGCGCTCCTGGATCTGGTGCGTCAGGTCGTTGTTCATGTCGGCCAGCTGCGCATTCTTGGACGACAGCTGCTCAAACTCCATCAGAGCCCGGTCCCGGTCGGCAATGGCCCGGTTCTTGTCCTCGACAAGCTGGTCGCGCTCCTCGTGGAGCTGCTCGATCGAGGCCGACATGACAATCTTGACCTTTTCCAGCTTCTGCACAAACTCCTTGATGGCCGAGTCCTCAAGCACGCGCGGGTCGATGGGCGTCTTGGTCTCCTTGGCCCGCTCCACGTATCCGGCCAGGACCTCGAGCTGACGAATCATAATCTCAGTCTGCGTGTCCAGCACCGACACCGTCTTCCTCTTCTCCATGAGCCGCTTGTTGAGGTTCTTGAGGTCCTTTTCCGTGTTGAACTGCCGTTCGAGCTCGGCCACGCGCTGCTCCGAGTTGCGCAACTGCCGACGCAGCAGCGAAGGATCGTCCGACGACGTGAGCGAGACCGGGCTGCTGATGTCGCCCAAGCCATTGTGGTCATCGGGCGACTTGGGCCAGCGCGGAGACGAAGTGGCCCGCGTCGTCTCGCTGATGCTCCTGGCGTGGTGAATCCGGTGCGGATGCTGGCTGGACTCGATGCTGTTGGTACGTCCGTGACGGACCACGTTGGAGACGCGCCGTAGTATCGACGAGCTGCTCTCGTCCGTGCCCAGTATCCGGGCCATGTCCTCGTCCAAGCTAAAGTCGCCTCCGCTGCTCCACCTAGGCAGCTTCGGAGACGCCTTGGGAGACGGCGGCTCGTCCTGAGACTCGGCGTCGGGGGCCTGAGCCTGTCCCCCGGGCGGCACCGGCGCGGCGCGAGGGTGCATGTACGTGTCCGAACTCTTGTGCTCCGCCGAGGACCGGCCCTGAGTTCCCGACTTTCCACCAGACGCCGACCGTCGGCGCCGGTTGCCGGTCGTGCCCTGAGAGCGCGCCATACCGGGGGAGCGTACGTCCATACCGGCCTCCTTGCGCATTGCGGACTTGGACTTGACGCGGCTTGACGCGGCATCGACCGAGGAGCTCGTCTCGTCGTCGTCTTGCCATCTCGAGTCCTGCGACATGCGCGGCGGCGGCGAGTTCTCCTTAGCCCTCCTGAGCTCCGATAGATTGGGCGGCTGGTGTTCTCCTCGGGGAGGGCCGTTGCCGTTCTTCTTGGAGCTGCTCTCGAGCGGCGCGGCCGAAGAGGTGCTGTTGCTGCGCGACGAGAGGTCCTTGGTGGAGCTGGGGGCATCCTGCAGCCTGAAGTCGCCCCCCGGCGCCGACGATCTGCTGAGGTGCTCCGATGCCCTGGACGACGTGTTGCGGGAGGGAGGGCCCTTGGACGAGGCGCCATCGTGATCCGACGTCGACGCCTGGCGGCCCTTGTCCTGAAAGGCGATGTGGGGCGTCGAGGACTGCGAGTCGTTGCTCCGCTTGTCGGGAGAGCTCGTGGACCTGTGAATGGCAAAGTAATCATCCTTCTTCCTCCGGGCCTCGTCGCTGGCACCGTCCGAGGTAGAACGAGAGCCGGGTTGCGGGCCCGGACCCGGGTCGAGGGCGACGGGGATGAAGAAGCTCTCGGGCGAGTCGACGGACTCGGTAGACTGCATAATGGTCGAGTTGCGGTTCTTGCGGTACGAGCTGGCCGGCAGGCTCAGCCCCTCGGGTCTCGATGAGGACGATTCGGGCTCCGGGGAGCGGCCCGGACGCGAGCTGCCGCGAGAAGACGACTCGTGTTGCCGGTGGACGCTACGGGGGAGCGGAGAGGCCTCGGTGGGCGTGTCGGAATCGGGCTCGACGCGGTCGCTGGCGAAGGCATTGGGCGGAACGGCGCTGGGCGGCAGGGCTGGCAGCGACTTTTCGACGCCCATGGGAGACAGTTCCTTTTCGCGCGACTTGGCGGCCGCCTTTGTTTTCTTCCTGCGTCTTGCCATGAGCGTTTCGTGACAACCCATGCAGAAGATGCCTTGCGAAGTTCTGGCATATCGGAGATTTTCGATTTTACGTTTGCAATTCCGACATCGAAAACAGGTCGCGCAAAAGGCCTGGTCGCCGGTGAGAATAGCCAGGTCCTCGATCTTGTTCCCGCACGCACTGCAGCTATAGGTGCAGTTGTTGCAGATGAGGGATCCGTCGCCGAGGAGAAGAAGGTTGGCGTCGGAATCGAGCAGAGTGCCGCAGGTATTGCATCGAAAACAGTCGAGGTGCCAACGGTTGCCAGCTGCAAGGAAGAAAAAAAAAGCCGTCAGCACTTCAGGTCAGGTGATGCGGTTTGGGGGAAAAGGGGGATGGATGACTGCGTAGCCATGAGAGCCGCAGACGCAGGATCCGGCAGATGAAGAGAGCGAGAACTTGCCTAGCTCGAAAGCCTTGCCTTCCTCGAGAATCTGGCGATTCAATGTCAGCAGCCGTCAATCCGCGGCGTGGGTAAAGCGAACCTCTCCGCATCCCTTACACGGGAAGACGTCGTCAGAGTCCATGGGACTTTCGAGGTACTCGTCGACGATGGTAGCCATGACGACAGCAAGCCCACGGACGCGAGCTTTGGCGAGCGACGAGGCTGGGTGTGAATCGTGTGACCAAGGGCAGGACTTGGCGAGGGAGTCTCGCGCTCATCGACGACGCCACGGGTCGAAGGGCGCGGGCCGGTCGGGTCGGCGGACAGGGAGCGAAGGAGAGACGCCGATGGAGAGAGAGAGGACAGCATCCGCTGGCAGGGAAAAGGCCAGAGCTGGGCTGAGGTCGAAGCTCGAGCGGACGTCGCGTGTCGAGGAAGAGGCCAACGGGGTCGATGTTGGACGATGGACGAGCGAGGCTCCCCGTGATGCAGCAGGGGGAGACGATGATGGAAGGCACCGGCAAGAGGCTGATGACAGTGAGCGATGCAGAGAGCGTGGACAGCAAAGCGGACGAGAGGCCAACGTTGGGTGGCGAAGCTTGGAGGAGGGCGGATCTAGGAGAGGTGTGGTGATGGTCCTGTCTGTCTGTCTGTCCGGACACACACCAGCAATCTGTGAATGCCAAGCGCTCGGAAGGTAGGTACAGGTACGTGATGAGGCTTCAGGTACCCCGACCAGCCAGGACGCACCCTGACGCGGAGGACGGAGAGGCCGGCGGCTTCGTGCAGGTACAGGGAACCTCGGCGCCGGTGGCGGGCTAACAGGGGGAGCTAAAGCACGCCGGCAGACGGCACAGGCACTGCCGCACACGGGCGAGGTTGTGCACTGGAGAGCCGGCGGTACCGGTACCTCAGGGAGGACGTGGGCTCACGAGGGTGCGCGAGGGCGAGAACTGCCAGTGGGGAGGCCATCCAGTGCTGGAAGCATGTCACGCACAGTACCCACCTCGGTGTCAAGCGACCGTCAAGCGCCCCTCTCGCGCCGCCGTCAGTGGCATTTTAGCGCTTGACAGGCAGTGACAGCCCCAGCCTCCCGGCCCGGGGATACAGTGCCGGCCTCGACCTCCATCACTGTCCCGCAGTGAGCAAGCGAGGCCCGGCGCCACGGGAAATGAACCGCCCTGCCATGTCAGCATCCGCGCCCCCCCCTCTCCCCTGGGAGGCAGCCATCCATCCATTCTCAGGGGTCACGGAGAGCTGTTTCGCAGACGCTCCTCAGCTCAGGGCCCGGGCAGCACAATTGGTCGTGACCTGCAGGCTGCAGGAGTTGCCACGGCAGCCAAGCGGCAGGGGAAGAGCGCCGCCAGTAGATAACGACGGGAGGCACATGCTCTTACTAACCTACCACTACCAGGAACCACGAACGAGGCCGGCGGTGAGGCTCCTCCCCGTCTCCCCTCCGTCTCCCTTGGCACGACGAAAGCACGAACAACGCACCGACCGTACGGCTCAGTCAGCCCGTCGTTTCACCTCTCAGTCTCTCCCTCGCCATCTCCGCCGGTGGACGCAGACCATGGTCCCCCTGCAGAACGACGACTGAACTCATCCATCGTCTGCCACCAGCCTCTTGACCTTTTCCAGCAACAAGGTGCTCTCGCGCCCCAGCTTCTTCCGTCCGCTGCTGTCTCGAGTCTTGGCCATGGCCTTTCTGAAGCGCTCCCGCTCGGCTAGCCGTCGATCCCTCTCGTCGAGCCGGCGTTGTCGCTCTGCCGCCCGCTCCTCCGCTTCGGCACGTCTGGTCGCCGCCTTCTGCAGCTGCTTATCGTAGTAGCCGGGCCGTCGATTCCTACGGCGCTGCCCGTCGGCTGTCGTTGTGTCGCCGCCGGACCCGGCCTGTGCCTTGTCCTCGTCTTTGAGCATGAGCTCCCGCGTTGGGTGCAATGACGGCTGGACCTCGTCGTCATCGTCGTCCGTCACCTGGGGGGCCTGATCCGCAGGTTTCTCGTCTGCAGGGGTGGGCTTATCCGCGAGCTCACGGGCCTTGATCTTGGCGTATGCCTTTTTCACCTTGGCTTTGTGAATCAGGTCCTTCTTGATCTTGGTCACTGCTGCGGTGTGAGTCACGCCGTCGTGAGGAGTCGAGACATGACAAACCTTTCCGTCGCCACGGCCCGTCAGGCAGATTGTCGGGCCCAACCCGGAAGCCGCGCCGGGGCTTCTCTGGCACCGGGCCGGGCTCCGAGGCGTCGCGCTTCCGCTTGAGCGTCATGATGGCTGTTGCTTGTGGTGGGAAAATCTGCCGGCTGACATTGGCCCGGAGTATCCACCAGAGCATGTGCGAATAAGACTAAATGGGTAAATGAATGTACAAATAATGCATACATACAGTGCATGCCGGACAACGGCGACGCAGAGAGGCGCAGCATAAATACGAGATGTGGACGAATAGGTAATTCATCAGCAGACAGGATGGAATTTTTTCGGGCGGGCAGAAAATCCCGCGATGCGCTCGCGCCTTGCCCAGTCCGTTCGTCGCTCTTTTGTTAGGCAGCGCCGCTGAGAGGGCCCGTGAGTGCTAACTGCGGACGACAGCCGCTGTAGGGTCCATCGCGCCGCTCCCTGCGTGGAGACGGCAGTCACCAGGACTCTTAGCGGAGCGAATGCCGCGATGTGGGACCGCTACTTGCAGCTACTGCTCCCCACGGAGCACAGCCTTGTACCTCGTCCCCGTCTCGTCTAAGCCGCTGCTAGCCCTCGGTGTCCCCAGCGTCGCGCCCCGGTCTGCGTCAGTTATCAACTACATCCATCCATGCCAACCACCTTCCGCTCCATGACGATGGCGCCTTTTCCTCAACCCTCGGCGACGACGGCAGGACAAGACGGATGGCTATTCGTACTCCGACTTCGAACCGCCAGCTCTCATGAGGCTGGCATGATTCATCGTCTCCGCGGCAGGCCGTCGAGCTTGTTGCGTCGAAGCAGCATGTGTTCAGCCCCCGTCTCCATGATTCAGACGCCAGCCGTTTGACTCCCTGCCAAGACTCTCCTGTCCGGTTCACCAGCCCGCAACGAGCCGTCATCGTGAGATATGCCCATCTTCCAGGCTGATCTCGACTCTGGCGGTCGTCGTCGCCAGCCGCCGGCCATCGATATCGGGCCCGTCTCTCCTCGCTTGCGCCTCTCGGACGCACACAGACGGCCTGACGTCGACGGCACGGCTACTTCGGACCGGGGCGAGTTGATTCAGCGTCTCAAGCGAGGCGAGAGTCCGACTTGGATCCCGAATCGACTGGCAAGAGCCTGCAAGCCCGTGCCTCGACTCCGGAACGATGACGACGACGAAGACGAAGACGACGAAGATGATGATGATGACGACGAGGAGCCGCCGCTCGACTCCATCCTCCCCAACACCGACGTCGACGACGGTTCCTCTGCTCCCGCTCAGCCCGGCCTCCGTTCGCCTGCTCAGATGACCCACGACGGAGCCGGCATCGAGCATCCTCGACCCGCCCTCCACACCGGCGACTTCACCCACAACGTCGTCCATGACGATACGCCGCGCAGGATCGTCGGCCGTGTCGAGAGAAAGTCGACACACGGCTCGTGGATCGCCACCTCGCCCCCCCGCGACTTCGCCCCTTTCCGCCACGAGCATCGGAGACAACTGACGGACAGCGCGGCGTGCTTCGTCTCGGGCCCGTCTCCCCTGTCGTCGTCCCTATCCTCGAGTTTCGCCTACCAACCGCCGACGAGCCCGCTGGTGCAGTCGGAGAGCAACGACGATCTCGACTTCTCCATGCCCATGTCGTTGAGCCAGCGGGATTCGGCCGACATGGGACTCGCCGCCTCGCCCTTTTCTTCGGCCGCCGCAGCTTCGGCCTGGCGCCAGGCTGAGCGGCGCAGGGACTCGCTGCCGTGTCAAGCGCATCAGCCGCGGAGGTGCCTGACGACGATTCCGACGACGCCGACGCCCGGCTTCCCGCACAACGGCTCGTCGCCGCAGACACCAGCCATGCTCCGCTCCAGGCGGCCGTCGATCGGATCAGACCTGTCGCCCATCCAGCACGCGTCCATGGTCGGATCGTACGAGGAGAGCATCCTCCGCGGCCGAATGTCGACGACGCCGTCCAAGCCCTTTGACTTCCTGGCCCAGATTGGCGTCTTGGGCAAAGGCAAATGCAGATCCAGCCTCCGGTGCCCTTCACATGTCACGCTACCCTTTCCCGCCGTCTACTACAGCTACGGCGGCACAACCAACGGCCTGCCACGCGATGACGACGGCCCGAGCCCCTACGTCGGCCAGATCGACCTGGAGAACGGGCTGCCCAACGTCAACGACGAGTCGCGTTCGCGGAGGAAGCTCAGGACACGCTATCTCGACAGAGGCTCAGCTGCCAGGACAGACGGCGATCCCGACACGGACACGGCACCGGCCCTCTCGGACTCCCGACGATCCCGCTACACCAAACGCCGTCGATCTGCGTCTCCCCGGGCACCCCCCGGCGGCAGCTACAGGATCCCGGAAAAGGGCCAGGTGCAAATGGTGATTAAGAATCAGAACAAGACGGCCGTCAAGCTCTTCCTCGTCCCATACGACCTGACGGGCATGGAAGCCGGCACCAAGACCTTTATCCGCCAGCGCAGCTACTCAGCCGGACCCATCGTCTCCCACGAAGCGCGACCAAACGACGACAAGAGACCAATGCTACGATATCTCGTCCATCTGCACATCTGCTGTCCCTCGCGCGGCCGCTTCTACCTCTACAAGAGCATCCGCGTCGTCTTCGCCAACCGCTGTCCAGATGGAAAGGAGAAGCTACGCAACGATACGACCTGGCCCGAGCCTCGCTTCTCGCCCTATAAACCCATCCGACTCATGCACCCGCCCGCAGCCTCGCTCTCTGCCGGACCAGCCGCTCTGCTGGCAGCGGACAAGGCCCTCCGTCGTCGCAGCCTCGGCATCGCCTTCGGTCCCTCGTCTCTATCATCGCCTTCTGCGCGCCTCTCGTCACCCGCGGGAAACACCCTTCCCGTCGATCCCGTCGCCTACAACCTGATGCCGCCATTCCGCCTCCACAGCGACAGCGACATCCCCGTCGTCACATGCTCCTCCCTCGACTCCTCCAGCCGTCCCTCATCCTCGTCAACAACAGTGACGACAACAGACACCACCACCAACCCCAACCCCAACGACGGCCCCCCAACCATCGCACCCCCCATCCCGCCCCCTCCGCCATGGGGCTCAACCCACTACGAGAAGCTCAGCCGCGGCGACGCAGGATACGGCGGCTGCGGACCGGAGTCCCCTCCGCAGGGCGCGACGGAGGGCCTCCTCTCGCAACGACTGCGCTGCTTCAACATCCGGAACAGGCGCGAGTGAAGGAATCTCTACTCTCTTTGTTTTTTTTTTTTGTATAGACTTGGCAACATGGGTATTTCTTAAGGGGTTGTGGGTTTTCAGGGGCTTGGGCTTGAATAGATTGGGTTGGCGTTGTTTTGGTTTTTGATGGGATCTTGGGATCTGCTGGATCAGACGGAATTGATAGCGCTGCATTGTCTATGATGGTGCACTTTTGTGTGTGCTTTTTGCTCGTACATGTATGCTCCCATCTCACCGACTCAACTCGCCCAACTCAAATAACACAACAACACAACACATGCATCAACACAACCGACAAAAGAGAAGAGATGAGTAACAGAAGAATAAGATGGCACGTAAAATGACAACAACAGAAGAGACGCTCAACTCTCCCGCGAACCAGTCTCCTCAGTCGCAGAAGAAGGACCCCCAACCGGGGAAGAAGGACCTCCAACCGGAGCATCCGCAGAAGAAAACGACGAAGACGACGAAGCCTCAGCAGCCGAATCCCTCATCTTGTCCATCGTCTTCTTCAACTCGACATCCAAAACCTCGAGCTCCCCCGCCGAAAACTCCTTGGTCTGCACATGGCCATCCTCACCCACCCCGCCAACCACAACATGAAACGGACTCTCAACCACATTCTTCTTCTTCCGCTGGTGTCTCTTGCGGTGGTAGTGGCGGGCGCGCTCGGCGACCGGGTCGTAGCGGAGGCCCAGGAGGTGGAGTTGCCGGATGAGGGCTGTCTTGATGGCCTTGAGCTCGCGGTAGGTCAGCGAGCGGAGCATGTCCTTGATTGCGCGGGAGAAGCTGGGGGTCCGGGGGATGGTCCAGGCGGCGGGGAGGAAGGCAGGGTCGTTGGTGATGAAGGCGTGGTGGAGGAGAGGGTGGTTGCGCTCTAGTTGTCGGATGCGGTTGGACACGTCGGCGGACCAGGCGGACAGTTTGCGCATCTTGAGCCATTCTTCCTGGAGGCTGAAGACGGTGGATTTGACGGGCGCGAGGAGGTGGTTGTCTGCCTGGAGGACGCGCATCTTCGCCGGAGAGACCTCGTTCTTCCATCCTCGCCAGCCGGGCATCAGCATCGTCTCGCACCAGCCCATTGCCCTCTCCCAGCGGCCCAGCTTGGCCATGGCCCAGATGACGAGGTTCCACGTGTTGCGACTGAGGCAGAAGCCCACGGCCAGCGCCTCCTCCACCACCTTGACGATGCCGTCGGGGTCCTCCTTGTCGCGCAGCACGTGGATGACCTGGTGGATGGGCATGGTGAGGTGCCAGCGAAGGGCAGGGTAGACGGCTCCCTTGCTGTCTCTGCAACGAGCCATGCCCGCCTTCCACGCCTTGTCCCAGATGGAGAGCGCCCTGTTGTGCTTCCCCTCGATGAGGTAGCCGGCCATGACGGCGCCCGCCAGCTTGGGCGGCAGCGTCCTGGCGTCCCAGAACTGGGGGAAGATGTTGATGTACGTGTTGATCAGCTGCTCGGCCCCCTTGAAGTCGCGGAGATCGACCAGCACCTTGACGGCCCGGTCTATCTGAGACGTCTTCCTCCGGAGCAGGGGCATGCTTCCGAACCGGCATTCCGGCGGCTTTGACTCGTCTTCTTGTTCTTCGGTTTCCTTCTCTTTTGCGACTTCATCGGACGGCATCAGCTCCAACAGCGCTGGCAGCAACTCCTGGCTTATCTCCCGAGGTCGACCTGCTGACGGCGCCTTGGCCAACGACGATGCTGCCAGAACCGCCAGCGCGTTGAACGAAAGGGGTCCCGGACGTGCCTGTAGCATGTGCGAGGCGATGGAGACGACCAGGTCGTGGAACTTGGCCCGACTGGCACCGTTCATGACGGCTTCAAAGTGCTGGTCCGTCACATGAAAGAGCCTCTCCTCGACGGCCTTCTTCAACAGCGACCAGGCGGGCAGAACCTTGTGGACCTTGATCATGGAGTTGAGAAGCTGCAGGTACGTATGCTCATCCCATTCGATTCCAATGTCGTCCATGACCCGTAGCAGCTCGTTGCACTTGTCCAGCTTGCCCTTGATGCCGTTGAATTTCAGGACTTGGTTCCACATCTCGACGTCAATCAATCCTCGCTGAGAAGCCTCCTGACAGATGCGCTCTGCCGCCAGCAACCGGTCGTTCTGGCAGTACGTCGTCACGAGTCGGCGTATCATGGGGGCCGTCACCGGTATCCCGCTTGTCTGCGCCTGGCTCGCAATCTTGGTCGCTGCATCGAGGTCGCCTCTCTTGGCGGCGAGTGACATGAAGATGGCGTATGTCGAGTCGTTGGGGCCTTCAGTCGCGTGGATGATGCTCAAGCAGTGCCGCATCACCTCTGCATTCTCCATCCTCATGTAGCCCTTGAGCACCGCGTTCCATATCTCCGTGTCAGGCTGAACGCCATAAGTCTCCTGCATAATTCGCACCTCCCGCTCGGCCTTTTCGGGTTCGGCCCTCTGCGCGTACGCTACCACGAGGCTCCGGAACGTCCTCGACACCTGGAGAGCCTCAGGGAAGCGGGTCGTGTAGCGAGTCCACAGTTTGCGGACCGACACGATGTCTCCGGCCTCGCCGTACAGGTCGAGGAACCCTAGGAAGGCTTCCGCGTCAAGACCACCCCAGGTCTTGTACCAGTCTCGATAGATGTCATCCGCCACGAAATGGTTCACGTCTTCCTTTGAATTCGAGCAGAATCGGAACATGGCATGCAGCAGGGCGGGCGAGGGCTTCGCCTTGGGCAAGACTCTGTAGTTTCTGTATATGTCGTTGAGTCTTGTCAGCGCGTTTCTCGTCACCTGCCTCTGGAACCACTTGTCGAGCATGAGGAGCAGATAGCGTTCGTAGAGGTTCTCGTCCTTCCATATCTCCAGTATGACGGCGGCGAACAGTGGAGGGCAGCCCTGGCTCAGAGACAACTCTGCTAGCTGCCTCCGAAGAGTTAACAAGACGTCGGCCTTGAGTGTCTTCGCCTCGGCGGCACCCTCCGTCTCGACGTAATGTTCGAATAAGAGGTACGACTCGCCGAGATCAGGAACGTCCTCAGCCTGCGGCCATCGATAGCTCTCGACATCTGCTTTTCCACCGAGATACTCGGAATAGTCCTTCCAGACTTTCAGGAGCTCCAGCCATTTTCGTTTGCGGATGAAGTGAGCGACAAGATGCTCGACACCACCGGCCAAGCGCTTTTGCGTCAGTTCGGTCTTGATGGTGCGTTCGGCAGACGAGAAATCTTCTGCCTTGATGAGAGCGAGCACCCTGTCGGCCTGGAGCTGTTCGGCTGTAGGCGCGGCGATATCAGCTGGTTGTCCGGCCTCGTCGGGCGGCATCACGGGGGACTCTGATGGGCTGTCCGTGGAAGCTGGTAGAGCGTTGCTGGCATTTCCTGATTCCAGAAGACCATTGTCCGGCTGCAAAACCTCAGCGGTTGGCTCGGCATTCGCCCGCTCGACGGCATTCTCCTCTGGTGAAGTTGTGAGAGATGCTGGTAGTCCAATCGTGGAGTCCGGAGCTGCACTGCCAGCGGCTGCATCATCTGTCGGGAGGGTCTCTGGCTCCCCAGCTGGGCCCGCATCAGTCTTAGAGATGGTGCTTCCTCCCACCCCGGTGTCTGCTCCCCTCTCGGCAATGCGCAATGCTTGAATCGGACTCGCGAGTAGAGGAACATGCTCCGCCGTATCGTCTTTGACAGCCTTCTCTACGGCAAGATTCCCTTTGGCCCCAGTCTCGAGGCCTGAAGCATCAGTTGAATGACTCTCGACTTCCTGAACGCTCGCTTGCTGAACAACTTCTCCTTTCGGTGTGTCGGTAACAGGACCATCAGCTGAACGGCTTTTGACTTCCTGCACGACAACTTCTGCAATCGCCTTCTCGGGGACCGAAGCATCAGCCGAAGGACTTTCAACTTGTTGGACAACTTCTTCAGTCGGTTTCTCGGCAATAGGAGCATCAACCGAACGGCTTTTGACTTCCTGAACGACCACTGTTCCCACCGCCGTCTCGGAGACCGAAGCTTCAGCCGATCCACTCTCGATTTCCAGAGATGCCGATTCTCCCTTCACAGAAGTTTCCTGCGTTTCGGAAGCACGAGCCGAACGACTTTGGACATCCTCGACAACTCCCTTCTCTGGATGTATCGTAGCAGCCTCCGGCGTGACAGGAATCGGAGCATCAGCCGGACGATGCCCGACTTCCTCGGCGACCGGCTCGCCTATCGTCGGAGTCTCTGGCACCTTGAGAACTGGAGCATCGGCCACATCATGTTCGACCTCCTTCTTGAACTCTTCCCCTCTCGCGAGAATGTCCGGTGTTTCCGGAGCTGAAGCATTAGCCGTGGGGTGCTCGAGATCTTCAATGACCGCCTCGCCTATCGAAGGAGTCTCCGTCGTATCAGGAACTGGAGCATCAGCCGCAAGTTGTTCGACTTCGTCTACCATCGCAGGAGCCTCCTGCGGTTTCGAGACCGAAGCGTCTGAAGCGTCTGCCTCGCAGCTTTCGACTTTTCCAACAACCACTTCTTTCCTCTCAGGCGACTCCAACGTCTCCGCGCCCGCAGCAATAGCCGTAGGAGACTTCACTTCAACGAGCGCCAAGGTTTGAAGTCTTGCGAGCGCAGTCGAAGGGCTGCGAATGACGTCCAAAGCTACGATCGTTTTTGTAGCTTGGCGGGTCTTGACATCAGTTGCATTCGCCGCTTCTTCGTCATTTGCCACAACCTCTGCGGCCCTAGGTTCGGAGGATTTGCGAGCCCCTTTTTCGGATGTCTTGCGGGTTGCGCCCTCGCCGACATCAGCTTCTTGCGATGCATCGCCAGTCTCACCAAGCATCAGAGCGTCCACGGTCTCATCTAGGGAGGCTGGCAAGGTGGAGGCTTCGGCTTGATTCTCGGCATTTGTAGAACCACCGTCAGTACTTTGCCGCCGGTTTGTTTCGCCTTGATCGATAGCGACTGGCGGACCATCTTCCGTAGCTGCCTTGGCATCGCCGCCACTTGCTTCATCTTGCGTCTGGATATCCAATGCCTTGGCTTTAGACTTCTGACTTCTGACTTTTGATGCCTTGCGAGTTGATTTACGGCTCGTGGTTGCCTGTAGTTCATCGCCAGAATCTGCTGCCGAGGCTGAGCTCTTAGGAGCCTGAGTTTTTGGAGAAGAGACGACAGAAGCGCCGGCCGTAGCTTCAGCATCATCGGTCTTTGCATCGTCTTGCGCAGGGATATCTGACTCCTTGGTTTTGGATGACTTGCGGGCCTTTGTTTTCGAGGACTTGCGAGTTGAGGCATCGCCGGGCCTTGCTTCATCCTGCGAAGGGATCTCTGACGCCTTGGCTTCGGATGACTTCCGACCCCTAGTTTTGGAAGACTTGCGGGTCGAGGCATCCCCGGGAATTGCTTCATTTTGCGCAGAGATCTCTGACGCCTTGGCTTTGGATGACTTCCGCCCCCTAGATGTCGAGGACTTGCGGGTTGAGGCATCGTCGGGCCTTGCTTCATCTTCTGCAGAGATCTCTGACGCCTTGGCTTTGGATGACTTCCGCCCCCTAGTTGTCGAGGACTTGCGGATCGAGGCATCGTCGGGCCTCACTTCAGACGCCTCGGCTTTGGATGACTTCCGCCCCCTAGATGTCGAGGACTTGCGGGTTGAGGCATCGTCGGGCCTTGCTTCATCTTCTGCAGAGATATCTGACGCCTTGACTTTGGATGACTTCCGAGCGCTGGTTTTCGAGGACTTGCGGATTGAGTCATCGTCGGGCCTTGCTTCATCTTCTGCAGAGATATCTGACGCCTTAGCTTTAGATGACTTCCGCCCCCTGGTTGTCGAGGACTTGCGGGTTGAGGCGTCGCTCGATGAAGCTTGAGCTTTAGACGCAGAGACAATCGAAGCTTCGGCCGTTGAATCGCTACCCAAAGCTTCATCAGCAGCTTGCCGCCGAGTAACCTCGTCTTGTGCACGTCAGTTTCATCCCGCGCAATCAACGTCATCAAACCCGATGACCAAGTCCCGGTACGCGACTCACCCGCTTCAACACCAGCCTTCTTGTCGTCTGTATTCTCCGCGCCAGCCTTCTTCTTCCTCCGAGGCGAACCGCGACTCTCAGCAGCAGACAACCCATTCGTAGACGCAAAGCATCTCCTGCGCGAGCTGCTCACATACTGCGCATTCGCGAGAGCCAGATGCCGCCGCCCAAGAAGCGCCTGGACCCCATGCAGAGACGATGACGACGAGACAGCAACGTCAGCGAAGCGCATCGGAGCGACATTCTGCGCAAGAAGCTCCAGAGTTGCTCCGCCATGCTGCCAAAAAGCGGCATGTAGGCGGCGGCCGCGCCGGGGAGAACGGGTGACGAGCAGGCGCTGGAGGTTGCATGATTCCAAGCCGGCCGCCGTTCTTTCGAGCATTGGAGGCCAGTACGAGGGATCCGGACGCTGCCGAGCCTCTTGAAGGGGTGAGAGGGTTATGCGGAGGCGATGAAGAGGTGATCAGGCATCTCTTGAGCCTGTAGATGGCAGAATATAGTTGAAGGTGATGGCGACGGTGTAATGGCGGGAGTGAAGACGGGAGGAGTTGGCGCGGATAAACCGCTCGCCAAGAGAATTTTCGCCTCAGAAACGAAGACGGAAGGAAGAATCAAGTCAGACCTCAGTTACAATAGCTTCATACCAATTAATAGAAGCTTCATGACCATCGTCATCCAGTCTCCCAACCATCCGAACAATCCCATCCAAACAAGCAGCTCGAAAAAAAAAAGCTGCGCCGATAACGATAAGCCCAATCCAGCCAAGCCAATCGACAGCACTAGCGCGCCAACGCACGCACCGCCGCCAGTGGCGCACAAAAGCGTGGCGGTGCAGCGGCCTAATGCCAGAAGCTACATTATTTCCGAGCGGAATTCTTCGGCCTAACGAGACTTTCTTTATAGCCGGTTTTAAAAAGCATCTACGTTTTAGCTTATAGTATCTAAAAAACCTAGTTAAAAATTCTCCCGATATCTAGCGAGACGTAGCTAAGTAGAGCTTAAGTATCGGTATAGCTAAATCCCCCGCGCGCGCTACTTAACCCCTACATAGTCGCGTTAACCGCGTAGTAGTCTATAGTTATAGGGGTAAGTAAGTAGATCTCGTATAAGTAAAGCTATCGCTAACTATTATAACATTACGATAACTACCTACCCCTTCTACCTCTATAGTATCTACTACGCTACCTACCCTTATGCCTAACCTCTATAATAATAGAAGCCCTTCGAGACTAACTTTTCCCTAACTTTAATGCTATTAAAGAGGCTCTTAACGAAGCTACGAAGGTAGCTAACTTCGCTATCGTCGTCTATCGTAAGCGCCTTAACGCCGTAAACCTACGCGTTGTTAATCTACGCTACTTAAAGGGCTATTAATAGGTTAACTAAGGCTACGATAACTTCCTACCTAAGAAGAAAAGGCGTACAAAGACGTAGATAATAGCCTACGCGTACCGCCTTTAAGTAAGGCTCGACGAAGTCCGTAAGGGCTAGAGCCTCGTCTCTAAGACTAGCGATTATAACTATAAGCTTCTTCCCGCGATAGCTTATACGAAGTATAGGGCCTAGGTCTTCGAGAGGTATCGTAAGCGTATTCTTAGCGACTAGAGGAGTAGGCTTAGGCCTAATTTAATCGCCTTAAGGCTTCGAGCTAGCGCCGCTAACGACCCCGAGATTAAAGCTATTACTAAAGGGTAAATCTATAACGTCCTTTCTCGCTAACGCTACGAAGACTTCGCTAGCCGTACGCCCCTTTAATTCCTATACGACCGCCTCTAAGATACGAATTTCGTTATAGTAGACTCTCGTAATACTAAAGGCTAGCTTTAAAACCTCTTTATCGCGCCCCCCTTCGCCTAGGAGACCTAGCGCCGCTTCCCTTACCTTCTTATGCTTAACTTAACCTATAATACTAATAGATTTAAGATACTATTACTTAATATCGTAGGGGCTACGCCGTAGAAGAAGACCTTCTCTATCGCTAGCGTCTTCTTTAGCGGGGAGATAGAGGCTTATTACACGTAGGCTATTAGCTAGCTTAAGGCCCTAATAGAGAAAGAAGGTATCGCGATACCTACTATTACCGTTACGGACCGCGAGCTCGCTTTACTTAACGCCCTCGCCGCTACTTTCCCTTTAATAGTGTATTTACTCTACCGCTAGTATATCCGCTAGAATATCGTAGCCCGCTATAAGAAAGGTATATTAGAGGTAGTCTTTACGGACTTCCTTTAGGCCTAAGAGGCCTTCGTTAGCTCGCCTAACGAGGCTACCTTTAATAACTTCCTTCGTAACTTTAAGGCCCCCTCTCGTTACCTTCCTCGCGCCGTAAGATATACCCTCTCGACTTAGCTTAAGCCCTAGAAGCGTAAGTTCGTCGCTTACTACGTTAATCGTTATCTTTACTATAGCTACGTTACTTCCTCTATCGTCGAAGGCCTTTACGCGAAGATAAAGGTCTTCCTCTATATATCTACTAGAGACCTCTCGTTAGCCGTAACGCGCTTTATAGCCTTCTAGGAAGACTAGGTAAAAGAGATCGAATTCCTATAGATAAATAGCCTCTAGAAGATCTTAACGTAGAGCCTTAAGCCTATAGTTATTAGGGTTCGTAAGAAGCTATAGAGCGGCGCCTTCGAGCTTCTATAAGCTTAAGAGCGTAGCCTCGTACGTAACGAGGCTACGAAGAAGCTACGTAAGCTATTAGGGCTCGAGACGTATACGGAGAGATAAGCCTATAGCTTCCGTACTTCTTATAGGCTACCGTACTAGTACGAGCTTTTTCGTTACATTATAGAGGGTAATAAGCCCCTCTAGATAAGCTAGTTTAACGCCTTCTAGCATTACGAGCCGCTTCTAGTAGAGCCTAGCTACGCTAACGCGCCCTTTAAGCCCTTACCTATTCGCCCTAAAGGCTAGCCTTATAGCTCCCTTAACCGCTAACGTAGTACGAGGCGCCTACCCTCCGCCTTCGAGCTTACGGAGGCGTAGATTAGAGCCTAGAAGCGCCTCGATCGTAAGCGCCGCCGCCTAGTACGAGCCTCTCCCTTACCTACGCCCTCGTTGCCCTCGCTAACGCGCCTACCGCTATTAACGGCCCTAGCGGCTATTTAAAACACTATAGCCCGTAGGCTACGCTTCGTAAACACCTTCGGCGATAGCTTCGAGCGAGGCTAGGAGCCCGTAAGGCGCTACTAACGCTAGCGTGCTACCTCTCCCGCCCGTACTACCTCCCTAGCTATTAAGTAGGAAGGCGCTAACGAAGGTATTATTAATACTATCTACGAGACTATCGAGATTAGCGACGACAAAGACGATAGGGCTAACGTAGAGCCTCCTACCTACGCCCCTAATAGCCCTACTAGTAGCTTCTTCGTAGACCTTACTTAATTCGACGAGCCCGCCTACGAGCCCGCCTACGAGCCTACCTACGAGCCTACCTACGAGCCCGCCGGTAGCTTTAACGTTATAGACCTTACATAAGAAGGCTTATAGGATACTAAGTACGAGAGCTACCCTATAGAGGCGGCGGCTTTAGGCTTATTATAGCTAGATAACGTAGAAAACGTAGAAAACGTAGAAAACGCGTTAAAAGCTATCTCTCTTAATATATCGTTACGAGCCTTACTTTACGAGCCTCGCCTACATAGGTAGGGGGGGGGGGAGGTATATAGGTTAACGCGACTATGTAGGGGTTAAGTAGCGCGCGCGGGGGATTTAGCTATACCGATACTTAAGCTCTACTTAGCTACGTCTCGCCGGATATCGGGAGATAATTTTACCGGGTTTTTTAGATACTATGAGCTAAAACGTAGATGCTTTTTAAAACCGGCCTTCTTTATTTTTATTTTTAGAACGTCTGTTTGCTAGGAAGGGAAGGGGGAAAGCCGTGATTGGTTCGGCGGCGCTTAGATGCACGTCCCTTGAGACTGATGAGAGTCTAGGCAGCTGCGACAGCGGCTGAGAAGACGGCTGGGGGCACGACGTTGGCGCAAGCCGTTGCACAGAAACGGGTCGAGACGAAAGGGCGAGACATGAGCACGACGTTTACGAGTTACAAGTGTGTTGTTGTTTGTCCGTGTCTTCATTTCGTAACTCGTTATGGTTATGGATAGATAGACATGTTGTCTTATACCTCCCAAGTGGCAGAAGGCCCCTTTCACAAAAAAACGCCTCGTCCAAAAGCCGTAGCGGTATCCATCATCCCCCCTTTCATCAAACATCTCTCGCCGTACACCCGTCGTGGCTGGGTCATGTAAGAAACAGGCAGCGAAGACAAAGCAGCGTTGGCGTAAGCCTGCAGAAGCGACCAAAGCATGGAACTGTGCTCCGCGCCTCGGAGAAGTGCTGTCGACAGCATCTCGACGCTGTGTGTAGAAGGAGATTTGTCTCGGCACAGCGCCAGCGCCGTGCTCCCACTCACAGCTTGGCGGAGGGGCGAGGTAAAATGCCGTTGTGGAGCATGAGCCCCTTTGCGCATCTTGGCTCACGCCATCTCCTCGTCGTCTTCCTCGGCGGCGGCCTCCCCCTCGATGCCCTCATCGTCCTTTGGCGGGAGCAGCAGCAGCTCATCCGAAGACAGACGCAACTCGTTCCTCAAGCCGGAAGGCAAGTCAGCCGAGTGAAGCAGCAGCTCGCGGTCCCTCCGAAAGCCCCCACGGCTGCGAGACCGTTGACGACGACGACGACGAAGACAAGACGAAGAAGGGCCCTCGGCGGCGCGCGAGGGACAGTGCTCGCGACGGGGGTGACGCCGTAGAGGTGAAGCAACGGGACCGAGAGGAGACGAGGCGCGGCGCGGCGAGCGGCCTCTCAGGGTGCTGGACTCGTCGCAGCGGAGGGCTTGAAAGCTGTTGCGCGTCGAGCTGCGGGAGCGTCTGCGACCACGACCGAGATCGTGGTCGAGGCTGGCGTCGCGAGAAGACTCGGGGGCGGCGGTAAAGGTGGCCATGATGATTTGAGATGGTCTGAATGATGACGGGAGAGAGAAGATGAGAGCGAGAGAGGGTGTCGAGAGTTGGGTGGCGAAGGGGGAAATAGAGCTCGAGGCGGCAGAGAGACGGCGAGTTGCTTAGGTATGCGGTCCAGGCAGAGAGAGAGACAAAGTCAGAGTCAGAGTCAGAGTCAGACCCTGACGATGGCTCATGTATTGAGAGGAATGAAGTATGTAAGTGTGAGAAAGTACGGAGGGACTGTCGATGATGATGATTGAGGAGAAGAAGGCCTCGCAGGGTTGATTTTATATCCGACCCCCTCCTGTCTCCCGCGAGAGGCTTCCACCACCCGAGCTGCCCCTGGAAACAATAGCGAGTGGGGCTGCTTAGTTGGCTACCTTTTGGACCTAGTTTGTGTGTGTGTGTGTGGGAGTAGGAAGTAGGATGGAAGCCAGGGGCATAAAAAAGGGGACCAAAGTCAAAGCCCGAATAGTCAAAAGTAGGACGAACGGGAAGTCGGACCACGAACGAGGCGTGTGATGAAGCACAGACGACTGATGACTTGACGAACGCTCGGTCAGTCAAATAAGAGACCGGCGGCGGAGAAATAGCCAACAGCTGCCATCCGCCCACGCATGCCTTGCGTCTTGGCTGCACGTCTCACTGCCGGCTCCCTCCCATTCGCGTGAGACACGCCAGCCATGGGAGCATCCGCTGCAGGACCACCCCTCCACGATCCCCCCTCCCCCCTCCAGCACCATCCATCCATCCATCCATCCATCCCTTGTTGGCCTTGCTGCTGTCTCTTGGGGAGGGCTCGTCGCGGCCGTGCGGATGGATGGAACCATGGTCGGATCCCGCGAGTCGCAGTCAGTGGCAGTGTAGCGCAAGTGAGCCTCATCAGCCGTGAGTCGGGGAAACAAACAAGCATGACACGTCCGTTTATTGCCAAGCGATGCAAGCTCGCCGAGGGACCCGCGCCCACACTATTATATGTATGTGCAGGGAAGTCAGGGATGGGAGGGATGGGAGGATGGATGGATGGATGGATGGATGGGTGGATGGATGGTGGATGGTGGATGCTCGAGATGGATGGCGGCCCAGCCAGGGAGATGCAGGCCTCGTGGATGCGCCCATGCCCGATACGGACTGGTAGCGTGCCCTCGCTCGGCCATCGACGATTCGTCCCTTGCTTCGCTCGTCTCCCTTGTTTGTTGCGCCCGGCAAGGCTGACCGACCGTGTCTCTCGGTGTGGCTCAGGTCAGGTCGTGGGAGGGGACTGTGTAGCCACGTCATTCGTTCATCAGTCCCCGTCATGCCATGTCGTGCCATTCGTCGGCTCAGAGCTCGTCCCATCCATCGTGTGCGGCTCCGGCTCGAAACATGGTCTCGGTCTCGCTGCCGGGAACGGGATCGTCGTGTTTCCCACCCACCGCATCGCCATCAAGCCCCGCCTCGAGGAATGGGAGCCGTCATGTTGCGGTCCGATAGAGACCATTCACCGGGCTGTGTAGAGACAGACACGCAGCTAATGCAGGATAGGTAGTCATCAATCATCACGCGAGGGCCGCAGCTCGTACGTGCGATGCCGTGCCGCCTTTCGAGGCATTCATTCGTAAGTCCTGTCTGTGTGTGCGCCGCATCGTTGCCAGCGCCGTGGTGCTGCCACACGTCCATCATGGATGGTCCTTGAACACGTCTGTCTGTCGCTCGCAGGACGGCTCATCAAGGGCGGCTCCTCGTCATTCCCGCAAGACGGCGACGGTGCGTTCCGGACAGCTTCGTAACCTGTATGTAGGTAGCAAACAAGTTGACCGCTAGAGCTGTGTACGAAGTATTCGTATGTATGTGCGCAGCTCGCCCGCCTGCCTGCTTGGGTGTAGCCTGTAGATAGCGGACAGCCTGGCGTTGCTTCTGCTCGCATCATTCCGATATTTTCCCTTCCGCGTCTTCCCATCCCGCCAGAGTCCCGCCATCCTTGACCTTGGCTTGCATCGGGGCTGCTTACCTAACCGCCCCCCACGAGCTTCCACAACCAACCAAGGCGAAGCTGTCATCGTCACCAACCCTCTTCTTTTACTCCCTCCCTCCCTCCCTCCCTCCGCCTCTCGCTCAGCCTAAGCCGAGTCCGCAGCCGTTTTCGGGATCCCACCGGCTGTGGAACGGCTCCGGCCGCAAGCTCCGCTCCGCACCCGTCTACCGTCGTCGACTCGGATCCGAGACACGACCGCATCCGTCCCACCGGCCTCCCTCGAATGCGCCGCGTCATTGCTCTTACAGCATTTCTTACCTATTCCCAACTCCTCTGACCTCTGACGCGACGTCGCCCTCTTCCAAAGTAATGGCTTAACATCCTTTGAAGCATTCATACCTACCTAATCGCAATGCCTCGTCATCGACCTCCCACGACGGGCTACGAGCGCCTCGCCCAGGCCGACCGCCTCAGCGACGATTCCGACGACGACCAACCGCTGGCCGGGTCCTTTTCCTCGCTCCAACCTCCCTCGGCGCCTCGATACGCGTCTATAGCTCAGCCTCGACATATCTCTGGTCTATCCAGTCCTCGACCCAACTCGACACGACCAAAATATCGCCGTCGCGTTGGCAGCAATGCCGGCGTCGACCTCAAGGCCATCAATGCGCGCCTCGAGCGCTGGGCCGACGAGATTGCCTCCCGCTTTAAGCGTAGCAGGTCCAAGAGTCATCTCGGCGAGGAGGAGCGTCTGGAGATTCATCACTCCGTCTTTCAGCCTCCCGAGGGCGTCCGGCCCGTCACGGCCGAGACCATGGCCGAGTCGCCGCCCCCAGCCATGACCAGGGCCGAGTTTGAGGCCGTCGTCGAGAGCGTACGCACCGCTATTCGCCAGGAGATTCATCCGAGCATGATATCGCAGGGCAGCTCAGGCAGCTACTTTGCCCGCAACCCAGACGGTAAGATCGTCGGCGTCTTCAAGCCCAAGGATGAGGAGCCGTACGCGGCCGGCAACCCGAAATGGAACAAGTGGATACACAGGAACCTGTTTCCCTGCTGCTTCGGACGAGCTTGGTGAGTTCTCCCTGTCTTTGTTGTACGATCGCTCGTTGCTCATCGTATTCCCAGTCTCATCCCGAATCTGTCGTACGTCAGCGAGGCGGCAGCATACGTTCTCGACTGCCAGCTTCGGACCGGTCTCGTCCCATACACCGACGTCGTGTGGCTCTCGTCCAAGTCTTTTCACTACCCGTTCTGGGACCGTCGAGGCTTCTACCGCAAGAAGAAGCCGCTGCCTGCCAAGCCGGGAAGTTTCCAAGTCTTTCTCAAGGGCTTCAAAGATGCCAATGTCTTTCTCCGGGAACACCCCTGGCCGGATCAATATCTCTCGGGCTTCCGGGCCAGCGACACGCATCGCAACAAGAGAAAGCGCTGGGGTGAGAGCTGTCGGCTATCGACATCAGGCTCGCCCGAAGCCGGCGATTCAAGCGATGAGGAGACTCCCGGTCCGAGGGAACAATCCACCGGTCCTCCTCAGTTTGCGTGGACAGAACCACTCAAGCAGTCGTTTCGGGAAGAGCTCGAAAAGCTCGTGATTCTCGATTACATCATGCGCAACACGGACCGCGGGCTTGACAACTGGATGGTCAAGGTCGACTGGGAGGTTGGCACGGTGTCGCTGGTATCGGAGCCGATGCATCTGAGCATGGCACCGCCGACAGAAGCGGTTGGGCCACGGCCGGTGGATGCACTGCACTCTCCGACGATGGCCTCGAGTGCGTCATATCCGTACAAGACGCAGAAGCCCATGGACGCGTCAAGCCGACGGCCGGCAGCCAGTGAACCGAGCATGACGATTGGCGCCATCGACAACTCGCTCTCGTGGCCGTGGAAACATCCCGATGCGTGGCGGAGGTGAGTCTTGCCGTCTTCTCGTCTACACCCTACATCTGAAAGAAAACGAGGCTAACATGACCGTCTCTCAGCTTTCCCTTTGGGTGGCTCTTCCTGCCGGTGGACCTCATCGGCCGCCCCTTTTCGAAGAAGACACGCGATCACTTCCTCCCGCTGCTGACGTCGACGGCTTGGTGGAGCCAGACGCAGATGGCACTCAAGCGCGTCTTCCAGATGGACGAGGACTTTCAGGAGCGCATGTTTGCCAAGCAGATGGCGGTGATGAAGGGCCAGGCGTGGAACGTGGTAGAGGCTCTCAAGTCGCCGGATCACGGCCCGCTGGAGCTTACGAGGCGAGCGCGCGTCTGCGTGTGGGACGACCTGGTTGACGTTCCGGTGGCGGTGCCGATGCGAGTGACGTCGTCGGAGCTGCGCCGATCGCACATACGGCAGTCGATGGACGAGGCGGACATTGCGAGCTCGGCGCCGGACCAGCACGTACCGGTCGAGGACCTACTAGGCTTGCCGGTGGTGGACATGCCGCGCTCGGGACGATTCGACATGTCCGGACCCGGCTCCGGCGGCGGCGAAGACAACGAGGCCGAGCCCGGAACCCCGACCAGGTCCGGCACCGAAGAGCGGCCGGCGCGACCGAGCCGCGGCACGGGCAGCTACCAGGGTCCTTCACGGAGCCTCAACTTCTACGAGCCGGCTCGACGGGGCGGACACGACGGACAGCGGAGACACCAGAGGCGATACTCGGTGGCGACGGCGGCTCCGCGTCGGGGCAGCGGCGGAAGCAGCAGCCATGGACTCGGCGATGACGACCTCGACGGCGATCTGGGCTATGCGGCGGCAGAGGGACAGATGGCGAATCAGCGCAAGGTGATTGTGGAGAGGCTGGAGGCGGTCAAGAGTCGGAACCCGGTGTTTACGTGGTGTTAGATGTTTGTTCTGTTCTTGGGCTATGATGCTCGACGTCATGATGGATTGGGGATGAGGCGTTGGGCTGTGTTGTGAGTTGAGTAGGGTAGGGATAGGGTTATCAGGCATGGTGAAGAGGAGACTGGGTGTGATGTGCATACATGAAGAGAGGTATGAGCGTGATGGTAGGCCTGTATGTATGATGGCATGTGCATATACAGGGATGGATTCGTACTTGGTGTCAATCAAGTGCTGGACAAGGAGTTGACTGTAGCTCTTCCAGCCTCACAGCTATCCTCCTCACCAACACCATCACCGATATCACCACCATCATCACCACCATCACCACCACCAGTACCTCCATGACCATCCCCAATCCCTAAACCCCAAACCCCCACGCCCATTCCAAATCCCAGGTCCGCGTCGTCGGTACCGCAGACTCACCATCACGCCATGGGAGCGGCTGGAGTGGATTCCCGGCGGGTACACACAATGACGGCGTCGCACTGCATTGGGCTTTTTCCTACATGTTTTATTTCTCCGCTCGACGCGAGCCGTGTTTGAGCGCGGAATGCTTTGCCTGATGGGGGGTTGTGCAGCTCTCCATCCTTGTCCGGGTCGTTGGGGGATCACGGGGGTGCTGTTACTTGTATTCGACGGCGTATTATCCCTTCATGTCCGTATGGCTGTATGTACGAATATGTTGTACATATGTAGGTGATGCTTTCTTCTCTCTGTCCGTCCATCTATTACTGAGAAGAAAACTCCCCCATCTCCCTCCCTCCCTCCCTCCCTCCCTCCCACAAGATACCACTTCCCAGCCGTCTCTTCCTGCAGACGGCGGAAAGCTGCGCAAGGATACATAGACAAGGCTCCTCAAGGGCAGTTAATAAACGAGGGAGAACTATCTGCAGGCCCGCAGTATCCGGTTGGCCGCTGGCGCAAACTCAGGGCGAGCCGTTGACGTCGTACAGAACGGGTTGTAAAGGAGATGGCGTCACGCACGGTGACGGGCGGCGGTCGTAGCGTCGCAAACCCGTTTCCAGCTTATAATCTCCGCGGGTCGGATTGGAAGGGTGCTGCCGTGTTGCGGGCCCCTTATATATATATATCTTGCTGTCTGCCCCTTTTCTTGCACGCTGTGAGTGAATGGGGAGATTGTGTTGTTATTGTTGCTTTGGATAGGAAATCCTTCCATCGTCTGCGGGTTTCATCGACTCATGATGGCTCCTCTCACCATGGATACCGAGTTCAGTGAAGCCCATCCCCCTTCCCCTAAGAACATCACCAACTAACGTCTGAAGAGACGCAACCGCACCCCTGGACGAAACGCTAACAGAGACAATCGACTTCTTCGGCCGCACCTATCAAAAGTACGCTCTCGACAATAGGATATACTTCGCCCCCATCGACGACGTGAGCTCCCACCCACCCCCCGCTGAGAAGCAGATCACCTCTGATGAGAGCAGGAGGAGGCGTCGCGGCTGGAGATAATGCACGCGGTGTTGAGCAGGGTGTTTGACGATAGACTCATCTTCCCGCCTGTGACGCCGACGAGGGTCCTTGACTGCGGGTGTGGTGGTGGTGATTGGGCTGTTGAGGTTGCGAGGCGGTTTCCTGACTGTCAAGTACGGACGAACCAACCCTCTTGATTCATCGTTGCTGGAACTAAAGGATTGGATAGGTGCTGGGCATCGACGTCAGTCCGCACATGATCCCAGCAGATGGACCGAATAACCTCGAGATCCAAATCGACGATCTCAACCGAAGGTAAGCAAGCTTCCGCCTCTTTGTATGTATGACTGACGTCGTAGCTTTACCTTTCCTTCCCATCACTTTGACCTCGTTCATAGTCAGATGGTGGCTGGGGGCATCAACGCAAGCCGTTGGCCGAGTTATATCCAGGATATGGTTCGCGTTCTGCGTCCGGGGGGGTGGTGTCAGATGGTTGAGGTGTATTTCAACGCGCAGTCTGATAACGGCACGTTGGATCAAGGTCAGTATCTCGGATCCGTCAACATCTTCCGTGAGACCATGTTGCTGACCATCCCATCTTTATAGATCACGCTCTCTCCAAGTGGTCGAGAGAGTACCTCAACACGGTCCACCAGCATAAAGACCCCCGCGCAGCAATGCACCTCGCCAGCTGGATGCGAAACGCCGGCCTCACAGAGGTTGAATCCCGACTCCTGACCCTCCCCATGAGCGCCTGGCCGAGCGGTAAGTAAGTCCCCCACATGTCCCAACCCTCAACGCAAGACAGACTGTTAAGAGAGACGAACAGAGGACCGTCAACAAGAAATCGGAGCCCTCAATAGCGAAGTCGTAGCCCAGCTGCTACACTCACTGGCTCTATACCCCCTCATCCAGCTACGTGGCATGCCGCCAGCCGAGGTACAGGACCTCATCGAGCGGGCCAAGACGGAGGCTGGCAGTCGGTCGCTCAAGGTGCGTTGGGAGATTCTAATCTATTCATGTTTGGGTTGCTGACGGATGAACGGCGTAGGCTTACTTTCCACTGTGAGTTGTGTGGTGAACTGTGGGGTGTTTGAGGCTGACTTTTAAGATATGTCTGCATCGGACGGAAGGCTTGTCGGTAGCGTTTGGAGAAGCGAGGCGTTGGTGAAGAAGGGGTAGGGAGACACATGTCATGTATGAGAGATGAGCGAAGAGGACGGATACCGGACAATCCTTTCCTCAACTTCATGGTATCAAGGAACCAAGGAGAGCAAGCTCAACAAACGTCAACGACATCCCAAGAACCCATCGTCAGCCGCAACCGCCACCTCCAGACCATCCTCCCCTCCGCATCTGTCTTTGTGTCATGTCAGCCCTGTCTCACCCAGCACCGGGAACCAGGTCGCAGGCTTAGACAACGCCGACCTCGACACTCGTCTCCAACAGTCATCCCCGAGAAGGAGGGTCTGTGTCTCGTCTTGTCTCTGGATATAGCCAGCTGGTGTTTCGTGTTACTCCTGTAGATCCGGGCTACCCTGGAGCTGTTGCTTCTCGGGCTTGGGAAGGGTTCGGCGTCTGAGTTTGCTGCTTCGATGATATAACCAGCGGCTACGGGCAGATAATACCACTGCAGATAATGTTGAATATCAGTTCAGTTCATCAAGAAATCTCAGTCTTCACCGACACCGCGGCTCCATTTCCATCGTCAACCCGGAAAATGGTTTCCCCTGACCGGACTCATCATCCCATCCAGCCTCATTTTTCCACCTCGAGCTCATAGCTCCAGCTTCAGACAGACAAAATGTCTCTCCACCTCCGTCTCGCGCGCCCCCTGCGCCAAGCCGTCCGAACCAATGCCCTGCGCAGCTTCTCAACGGGCGTCTCCGAAGCCAGTCAGCCGCCGCCGCCGCCGCTGCTCCTGAAGCTCAAGGGCGAGCTCAAGACGGCGATGCGAGCCAAGGATACGCCGCGTCTCAACATCCTGCGCGCCATCTTAGCCGCCAACACAAACGCCTCCAAGACCAAGACGCCCATCACCACCGACGTCCAGGTCGTCAGCCTCATGCGCAAGCTCCACGCCACCACTGCCGAAGCCGCCGCCGAGGCCAGGGCTGCAGACAGACAAGACCTCGTCGAAGCCGAGGAGAAGCAGATGGCCATTCTCGCCGAGTTTATAGCCGGTAGCGGCGTCGAGACGCTGGGCAAGGCTGAGCTCAACAACCTCATTCAAGAAGCCATCGACGCCTCAAGGGCTGCGGGTACGGCGACAAAGGCCATCATGGGCGATGTTATGAAACGGCTTGCTGGTGCTCTCGAGGGCAAGGACGTCGATAGGAAAGAGGTTAGGCGCATAATCGAAGAACTGACCGGCTAGACGTCAGGTGTGTGTATGGTTATCGAGCCTGCAGATGAAAGAGACGAAGACTGTCCTTCCTCAGCGCCCCCGTTTACCTTGACGAATCACTTGACAAGTTGCATGTGCGAGTCGAGGGTTTCTGCTAATACGCCAACGCTGCCACTGTCGTGCCCGCAGCAAAGACACTGGCCATGGTCACGATGCTAGATGCCGAGAGCAGCGAGATGCCGCTGATGCCGTGTCCGGACGTGCACCCGCCCGCCAGAGCTGCTCCGACGACCATGAGAAAGCCGCCGGCGGTGGCAACCAGGGGCGGGGCCTCAAAGACGGCGTCGACGGTTAGAGACGGGACTGCGCGCAAGAGCAGCCAGGCACCAGCAACGGCGCCCAAGCCAAAGGCCATCTTTGAGCCATCATCTCCCGGCTTTGCCTCGAGCCTCGAGCCGCCAGTCAGGCGCCGCAGAAAATCGCCAGCTTCTCGGTACGGGCCGCTTGCACCGAGCATGGACCGTCGTGTCAAGAGCGAAACGAGCTGTGCGATGCCGATGGATAGACCGGCCACGGTTCCATTCACTCGGCCGCCCGGAATCGACGGCGCCAGACTGACCGTCAGGACCAAGACGGCCAGGCAGGTCGTCTCAAGAAGAAGTAACCGCTTGGCCCTTGAAAGGTGTGGCCCCTGAACGTCGAGCCCCGGGTCCGGTTTCTGCTGTCGACGACGTACCAGCTCGCCAGCGTTACCGGTCCATACGAGAGCGCCAGCGACGGCACCTGCAAAAGTGAAGCAGGCAGTACTACCACCGGCCGCAAGCTGAGCGAACAAGGCGCCTGGACAGGAGCCGGAGAGGGCAATGCCGGCTCCAAGCAGGGCGCCACCGATGATATTTCCGTCGTGGCTGGCAAAGATTCCCAGAGAAGAGGCGGGACGCGGCGGGATGACGACGTGAAGCTGCCTCTCGACGAGACAGTAGATGATACTGCAACGGCGGTTACCAGACTCTTTAGCAAAGGTTGACGGAGTTACGGTTGTCGTGGGGAAGCCTCACGCGCTGCTTGCCGTGGCAACCATGAAAGCTTGAAGCATGTGCCAGTTCTGGAGCTTCATCTGAGCCACGATGAGAGAGCCGTCATGAAAGCCTGCCGTGGCCATTGCGGCTCCGAAGACGGCGCCTGAGACGGCGGCGGAAGCGGCCATGAGTGAAAAAGGAACCCGTGAAAGTGGTATAAGTCGTTCCTAGAGAGGGATGAGAGGGCGACGACGACAACTGCGACAAGGCATTGAATCCATCTTGCGTCCCAGTCCCGTTAAATGCCAACAGCACATCCATGTCGGGCTCCAGCACAGAGGCCTCGGCGAGGCTAGCAACGTCGGGCATCCTTCAGTCGGCGACCAGCATAGACTATTTCTTTCCTTTGTCTTGTTTTGACGCCGCGGATTTGAGGTCGGCGTCCAGGCCCATCTATCCGTCTATGCGCCTGCGCGTGTGGCGCCACAGCTTCGTCCAACAGTTGGTGAGGGATGGACGAGGTTCGAGTTGGTTGGTTGCGTCACTCGCGTCCCGAGGCCTTGGTCCGATGTGGATATTCCGGGGACCGTCGGAGAATGGATGTTCCGGACCGGTGTCGAGCTGTGACCGAGTTGATGGTGATGGGCCGAGGTTGAATGACGATGGTTGGTCGGGGGAGCTTGGTCAGTGAGTTCTGTGGTTCGTCTGGGATGGAGGATGCGGTATGACGCATAGCTGCTTGGAACGGCTGACTTGCGTCTCAGATTAAGAGCTTATAGCTCTACATGATGCCCGTTGACGACGACTTACTTCTCTCTCCTCTCTGATATCAGCCATGTCTCGTGTTCTCACCCTCAAAAAGCTGGAAGGCGGTCAGCCCGGAAGGTCTACTATCCGTACGTCTTCATGTGCTTGCACCGTTCTCACCACCCAAGACTAATATCAAGCATCAAGGCTTCAACTCCAGCATGAACAGGTTAACCGGACGCCAGGCCCGGATGAGGTCCTAGTACAGCTCCGAGCCGTCGCCCTCAACCACCGCGACCTCTTCCTCCGCCGCCTGCTCTACCCAGGCCTGGCCTTCAACCGCGCCATCTGCTGCGACGGAAGCGGCGTCGTGCGCGCCGTAGGCAGCAACATCTCGTCCTTTCGCACCGGAGACGACGTCTTACTCTCACCCGTACGAGGCTGGGAATCCGATCCGATCGGGCCGGAGCTCGACGGCGGCAACCATTGCGTTGGCGGCGTTCGGAACAGCGACTTCGGCACGGCGCGGGATTACATGCTTGTCAAGGCGGAGGACTTGGTGCTCTCGCCTCGTCACCTCTCCGCCGTTGAGGCTGCTGCTCTTCCCCTGGCGGGCTTGACGGCCTGGCGCGCTGTTGTGACCAAGGCGCGCTGCGAGGAGGGGATGAACGTGCTCATCACGGGGATAGGGGGTGGCGTCGCGTTGAGCGCACTACAATTCGTCGTTGCCATGGGCGCAACGGCTTTCGTCACGTCCGGTTCGGTTGAGAAGATGGAAAAGGCGCGCAAGCTCGGTGCCCACGCCGGCGTCAACTATCGCGATTCCGACTGGGGGACGAAACTGCGCGCCTTGCTGCCCGCGTCACGACCGTACCTAGACGTCATCATCGACGGCGCGGGCGGTGACATCGTCGACCGGGCCGTCAAGCTGTTACGTCCGGGGGGCGCGGTGGTGCAGTACGGCATGACGGTTGGGCCGTCGCTTAGATGGACGATGCAAGCTGTCATGGCCAACATTGACATCAGGGGGTCGACTCTGGGCTCGAGGCGTGAGTTTGTCGACATGGTGGAGTTTGTGGGGGAGCGTGGGATTCGACCTGTTGTTTCGAGATGTGTGCGTGGGCTGGATGATGTTGAGGCTATCGAGGGGTTGTTTGGTGACATGGATAAGGGGTCGCAGTTTGGGAAGCTGGTTATTGAGATTGATGGGGCTGATGGGGTTTCGCCTAAGCTCTGAGCATTTGGAGCTTGATCGATGTTTTGTAGCGTGAGCCTTGCTGTAGCTTCTTGAGAGTCTTGACAAGTACTAAGAATGGAAGAGTCTTTGTCTCTCGGCCCGGGCTGAGAATTCCTCTCTGTTGCGTAGGCTATGCAACGACCAGAAATGCTAAAAAGACATGACCATCCACCCTCCCAACTTGACGAGAGAAGCAAAGCCTCATGCCTCGGTCTTCTTCCGCTTCTTCTTGGGCCGCCCCCCTTCCTCCGGAGGCACAAAGTCCGCCTCCCTCTCCTTGGCCCTCTCCAGCTTGCGCTCCTTCTGCTTCTCCTTGCGCTCCTTCTGAGCGGCGCGGTCCTTGGCCTCCTTGGAGAGAAAGTACTCGCCGCTCTCCATCTGCTTGTCGATCTTGCTCTTCTCGGGCGCGGGCGGAAAGGGCGTGTACGTCTTCTTGCTCTTGTCCGAGACCTTGAGCGGGACGCGACGCTTGCTGAGCGTCTTTTTCCGAAAGTTGGGCAGGAAGCGATCCCAGCTCTCGTTGGCGAGTTCGGGATCCTTTGCGAGCTCGCGCTTGATCATCAGCTCTTTGATGTGGTAGATGGGGTGGATGTTGGCCATGCAATCCTCCACCACGCGCCGGACCTCCCTGAGGCCGCGGTAGGGACCCATGGCGGAGACGGTGTTGCCGTGGACGAGTATGTACGTGTTTGTCAGGAGCTCGAGAGCTTTGAGGGTAGAGCCGTTGGGGCCGAGGATGCGCTGTCGCCGCTTGACGAAGCGGTCTTTGTTGCCGACCAGGTTGCGGATCTTAATTACATCGCAGGCAACGCCCTCGTCGAGGATCTTGATGGCCTGAGGCGCGGGAACGCTTCGTGCCAGCAGCTTGATGAGGTCTCGCGCGTCAAGAATGGCAGCAGGATCGCAAGTCTTTCGCGTCGTCTTGACCGTCATGCTGCCTTCGATCAAGTCCAGCGTGCAGGCGATGCCGCGCCGTTCGAGAGCCTTGGTTACCAGCGGCCAGGCCTCTTTGAGATAGACTTCGCGATATTTTGGGAAGAGGGTTGCAAAGGACGACTCTTCGACGACGGCTGAGCCGAGCTTTTGGTCGAGCTTGAATTCGCTTTCGACGGGGGGTTGTTCGGCGGCTGCATTGTCTGCGTCGCCTTTGCGCGGCTTCTTGGGCATCGGGGCGGTGGGATTCGGTAGAATTGAAGTGAGGACGACTGAAGATGTTATGAAGGGTATCGAAGATGTGAGCGATGGAAACAGCGTATGTGTGATGCTCGTTGGATGCGATGGTCGGTGATGCTCGTTGAAGGCTTGTCGCAGATGTTGAAGGAAGAATTTGCTAAGCGGACGGCTGCTGACATAATCATTAAAGATTGCCAATCTGCAGATATACATTCATTCGCACGCCTCCGCTAGAGCTCGCTGAAATTTCACACGACGTCAGCAAAACAGGTCGCTCCGCCCGGCATGTCGAAGCCCAAGGCCGGCGGCAGCGCCGTGCAGATGGTCAAGCTCATCGTCGGCGCGGGACAGGCGAGTCCGAGCCCGCCGGTCGGGCCCGCGCTGGGCAGCAAGGGCGTCAAGTCGATGGACTTTTGCAAGGCAAGCAGCGACCTCTTTGAGAGCAGGACGAAAGCTGACGGGCGGATGGGAGAGGGATAGGAGTTCAATTTGAGGACGGCCAACTTTACGGTGGGAACGCCTATGCCCTGTCGTGTTTGGGTGCGGCCGGATCGATCGTTTTACTTTGAGGTTCGAACTCCGCAGACGTCGTGGTTGCTGCTCAACTGTCTCGAGAACCTGCCCAAGAATAAGAAGGGGGAGAGGAGGGGAGCGCAGAAGCCGGGGCATGAGAAGGTTGGGACTATCAGCTTGAAGCACGTCTACGAGATTGCCAAGATTAAGCAGTCGGAACTGCGGCTTTCGGGGTTGTCGCACGAGGGGCTGTGCAGGGCCGTCATCCACCAGGCCAAGTCGATTGGTATCGACGTCGTGGCATAGGTGGTGTTTGGGGGGCGTTGATGGGAAGAGGATGGGGGAAGTGGTTGGAGTGCTGTTGGGGTTCTGATGGTGTTGTATGATGTATTGAAGCGGCGCAGTTGATGACGATGAAGATGGGAGTCATATTAGGTATCCTCGTCTCGAATCGATCCTCAAACAAACGCAGTCATCATGTAAGTACGAATAGGCAGCCCATGCAATGCACGGTAGTCCGCCGGCCAAACTCGGCCCCGACAACTCCGAGATCGGCAGCCGACCGACAAGCCGTAAACGAGGCAACCCTCAGCAAGAAGACGACAGACGACGGCAGAGAGCAGCGGGGTCCGAGGGCAGCATGTGATGGATGCATACAGACAGACAGACAGACAGACAGACGAGGAATACCGTGACCGTTTACTCCAAACGAATTCCAAATTGTTCTCTACGAGATTAACCAAAAAAAAAAAAAAAAAAAAAAAAAAAACAAGGACAAAAAAACAGTCTCTTATAAAAAACTCCAAAACCACCAAAACAAAAACAAAACCAGCAAAGCAGATTTTCATTTAAAAAAAAAAAAAAAACACAAAAAGAAAACACACTCTACTATCAACAAACATGAAAATGA
>NJES01000124.1:0-35541 GCA_002591395.1 Ophiocordyceps camponoti-rufipedis | reverse complement strand
CCTCTGGACCTCCTTCGGCCCCGGGTCAGGACCGACGCTAAATATGGGCAAGCTGCGGTTCCTACCTACCACCTCCTCGATTCTGCGTCCTGGACAGTCTTTACGCAGGGCTGCAGCATCCGTCTTTCTGGCGTTTGGGTCGGTAAAAAAGGGTTCTCGGATGGACAGGGACGGCTAGGTAGGCATGGCATTCTGTGTCAACTGCTTTGTTCTTGTTGCTTTTTCTCTCCTCTTTCTGGTCCTTTCGGATGGGGATCTGCGAGCATAGCTGGCGCAACGGACGTCTAATATACCCCTGTGGCACATCGGCTTTCCCTCTTGTGATTTTTTTTTCATCCTTCTCGGCGTGACGTGGACTTGTTGTCGCACTTGATGGGCTGAGACTCAAGCCTACTGAACTTGGATGGACTTGAGATCGATGACAACACTCAACTCATAAAATGACACTCCATATAATTGATGCATCCAGCAAAATCCCCGGGAATCATGCTCGTCTAATGAGACCATAAGAGACTACCTACAAATGCCATAACCTTCGTATAACACGTATGCGCGTAACCCATCACACCAGTCAACCATCATCTCTCTCCATTTCCCACCCCCATCCCATCTAAACCACGTCCAAAGCCTCGACCTGGCTGAGACGCTGCTTCCTCACGCCCTTGGGCTCAATCACCTCTCTGACGCCATCGCGTACATCCTTGGGTCCGCTAATCATCTTGCGCAGCTCTTGCGCTCGCTTGGCGCGTCTCCTCTCCTGGAGGATGCGAGGGAGCGCTGACATGCGCGCGAGCCGGCTCGCGGGCTGGTGTCGTCGCTGTTTGCTTCGTCTCGACCACCATGGGTTGCGGAGGGTGGGTGCTGGGGCTGGGCGGGGTTGGCCTTGCCAGCTTTCGCGTTGGATGAGGGAGCGGTCGCTGGACTGGCGGCGCATTACCCTCAGGCTGCCGCTGGGACTTCGTCGGATGGTGCGTCGTTCGGGCGAGCGTGCCGTTGGAGCGGAGCGGATGTCGTCGGAGCGCGGGGGGAGGACGGCAAAGGTTCGTTTCATCCTTGCGCTCAGGGTTCGTTTCGGCCAGTCGTCCGCCTGCGGACGGTGGCCACGTCCATCGATTGTACTGCCAGCTGGATGCGGGTGCCAAAATGGATGGAGCTTGTCAGCTTCGGGAGGTGTAGCCCCTTCGTGCGCAGATACGGGAACCGCGTCTGGCTCATATGCCGTAGCTGCGGCAGCCGAGAGCGGTTGTCGGGCATTGCGCGAGAGGGACAGCGTCCTGGCCAGCAGTCCGAGAGGCTTCGGCGCCCCGGCTGGCGGACAGTCGATTGTGTTCCGGCGACGGCCGAGCGCCCTCTTGACAAGCGAGGGGCGACGGAATGGTAGCGCCTCGCCCGTGGCCTCAAAGTAGTTGCCCTGCTTTGCGAGCTTCTCATCGGCCGGGGTGTAGCCAGAAGGAGTAGCAGGGATCAGCTTGATTGCTGGAGGTTGCTTCGGAGGCGCTGGCGGTGTTCGAGGGTTGCGGAGCGGAGAATCGGCCTCATCTGACGTCTGGCGAGGTGGCGTCACAGGTGCTCCGTTGGGACAAGTGGTACGGATTTCGGGCACGGCCAAGACCTGTTCCGCCTCCACTGATGTTGGGTCTGCCGTCTCCAGAGACTTGACGAGATGGTCCACCACGAGAAGGGACGAGTTCTGATGAGGATACATGTGAACCGCCATGGCCTCGGAAACCTCCGCAGCTGTCTCAAAAGAGGCAACGGAAAAGGGCGTGTTCCTCGATGGGTACTTCTTAAAGATGTCGTCATGCCGGCCAAAGTTCAGCAGGTCCTGGCTTTCATTCTGCTCGAAATGGATCAAGGTGGGTGAGGGCATATTCATCTCCGGTAGAAACATGGGTCTGGGCGACAGCGAGCCTGCAGTTGTCCCATCCTCGGGCCGTTGCAGGAATCGCTCCAAAGACCTTTCTGCTGTTTCGTCGGGAGTCGTCGAAGCCGACGTCGACGAGCAGAGTGCTGGTATGTTGAGCGGACCATCATCCATCCGCGGGCTCGAAAGAGCCTGAGCGTGTCGGCTTCGCAGGGTCGGCTTCTTACCTCGTCGCGATTCGCCCGTTGAATCGCATTCGGAGCTCGTCGTTTGCCGCGATGGACGACTGGAAGTAGATCGACGAGACGGTTCCCCATTCGGTCTAGGCTTGTCCGACAATCGTCGATCAGGAATAACCGTAACAGGAACGCCGCCGTCTTTCCAGTCCTGGCGCCGTTCTTTCCCACTGGCTACAACGTGCCCAGTGAGCCGCTGCCCGGGATGGATGGGGACCACGCTGTCGATGGCCCTAGTGGGCCTCGCCGTCTCGTTGGCGAGACTCGCCGGTTCGGGCTCTCGCAGGGTTCCTCGTTTCTGCACGTGACGAAGGGTCCGTTTTCGCTGTGGTGGCAGGTCTACCAAGATGGCGCCAACAACTGCGGAGAGGCCAGGTTTGACGGAATGTCCCATTAAGCGTCTCGGCTCTGCGTGTTGTGAAGTGGTCGAGCCGGCTGGGGCTTGGGGTCCGCGGTTACGATTTGAAGTGTGTCTCGGTGACGACTCCGTATCGTAATAGCCTTGATGCCTGATTTGGATGGGCAGAGGCGCTTCTGCGTCAAGACCTGCAGCCGGTCTCCTCACATCAGAGACAATACCGTCCTCTTGGGGAAATTGGGCCTGATTCAAAGCCAGGTCTAGGAGCTCGCGAGGCTGGAGACGGGGACCTCGAGGGCGAGCTGCTGCAGGGGAGCCGCGACGGAGGGCGCTGTCGTCATCAGAAAATGACGGCACCTCTCTGGCGGTCTTGAAAGACGCGGTCAACGAGTCCGCAGCTGTGAGTTTGGATGAGCCGCGTTCCAAGACAGACGAGCGTAGGGCTCGCGAACGGGTGGTTGGGCCAGGAGGTGTGACGTCGGGCGTCGGCAAACTCCGCTGATCGGGCGGTGTTGCGAGAGATCGTCTTCCGGCATGCATCATGATGGACGAGGTCCCTTGGGCAGAGGGGCCGAGAGGCAACGCAGAAGCGCTGTCGGAAGCGGAAGAGTTGCCAGAAAGGTTCGGGGGAGTGGGAGGCGGGTCTGGACCGGGCCCTATTCTTCGCGGTTCGTGCTTGAGAACATGGGGGCTCGGGGACTGAGACTCTGCGGGATCGATGGCAGCGTGTGTCGTCGAAACGGAGTGGATATTATCGAGTTTGCGATCGTTCCGAGGCCGCGGCAAATGCTTGTGTCTCCGCAGCGTGGGATGAGGCTGGAGGGTGCCCGGATTCTGAAAAGCAGCAACCGTCATTGTGGACATTGACAGGGCATGCTCAAACTAGACGCGAGCGAGAGCTTGTAGCAAAGCGTCGAGAGCGGGTAACTGGCTCGAGCCAGAGAGTCGTTTGCATGCTGAAACACGACGGCCAGGTAAATCGAGTGAAGCCGGGGAGTCGCCAAGCAGCCGCCAGGCGGGCGTTGGCAGCAGCCAAGGGAGCCGTGAAGCAATTTAATCGAGCTGCCGCTGAGACATGAGGGCAAGTTTGCCGTCTGATATACTGACGACGAGGCGGATGGGCGACGACGGGAAATCTCTGGGTGAACAGAGCTCGAGAGCCACGTCAGGCGGTTCAGTCGGACGCTCTGGTCGCTGATGTAGTTGTTGCAACCGCAGACCTGACTATCAGAGGAGGAGGAGGAGAGATTTTCTGCTCTCTGCAACAGGCGAGTACAGGTTCCGTCACGAGCACGGTACGCGTTCGCACATGGTACGAGGCCCTTTGTCGGTTGTCGCCGCCAGCGCGCGCCACAGCCTAAATTGGCTGCTGCGAATAGCGTCCTTGATCCAATCAGAGAGCTCGCTTTGTGCAGATATCCGCACAGCAGGGAACAACAGGTCGGCAATACTTGGTCCGAGTGACTCAGCACACAATGGATGGAACCCCTTGGACTCACCTTGCAGAAGGACAGCATCATGGATCCAACACTTGAACAGGACTGGTGGTGGCTTGCTGGCTGAAGACGCCTTATCGCACATCGTTTGCAGGCAGGAGGAAGACCCCTTGCAGAAACAAGAGTCTTGTATCACCACATCGCCGGGTTCCCTCCTTGCGCACTCCGAACACCCTTCAGCTATCGGTTGGGAGAGATCTTCTTTCTGTCCTTCCGCGCAGCTCTTCATCCACGAGATCTCCGTTCTCTCTTCGCTTTACTTTCCAGAAGCCAACGAGTCATAAGCTTCCATTGTCATGTCTCACTTCAGGGCCGGCGGCTACGTCATGGCGAATTGCTTCCCGGTTGGTCAAAGGGAAATGCAGGGGCTTGCACGTTGCTTCGTTTCTTAAACCCTTTCCATCCAGACTCGTCGTCTATTTCCGCGTGTCGGCCGTCCATCACAGCGAATCCTCGTCACGGCAGTTAATGTTGGGTGAAACAGAGCCGGTCCAGCTCGCTGCTAGCGCCATAAGCAAGCAGAGCCTGCGTCTCTGCGCAGTCGAAAGCTTAGGTATTCGGACGGGTCTAGGAAGTAGTGATGCTCACGCCCGTTGTTTTGGATCCCTTGCAGTTGCAGAGGTAGGGTCCTGATTCGGTCCTTTTACCACTCGACCCGCCGTCTGTCGTCTCTTTACGTTTGAGCGCCAACATTCTGTTTGCAACACATCAAGTATCCAGTTGCGAATATCGTTGTTGTTATCGGGATATTCCTGCTTCAATGGAAGCTCTTGATTAGCGCTGATGTCAGGACGGCACTGTGGCTTTGCAACGAGCTGCTTCCACCTCAAGAGGCGCCTCTCCGTATCTCTAGTCAGCCTCTTCACGATGCTCGCAGCTGAACGACTCTATCAAGCCTGAGGTAACTCGACGAAACCTTGAGAAATGAATCAATGCTATGGTGAATGATTGGCTTTAACAAGCCCAGCCAAGACTCCCCGGCCATCACATCCGTAAACTAGGTCGACAGGCAGCTCAAAGGCCACGCTGGAAGACAGCGCCGACAATGCCAATATGGCAAGCCACTCACAGCATCGCAGGAACCGAAGGCTTGCATAATCCCCAAGCCCCGGCCCCAAACAACAAACAGGACGACGGAGCCGAAGCGGCGGACGCCACACCGACATATACATGAATAGCCTCCTCACCGTCTTTCAATTCAGCTCCCGAAGCCGGCGCGCCTAGCAGTCAGCCCACTCCATGTGCGACGCCGAAACTGGCGAATGTGCTTCGACAGCCGAGACGATCCGTTCATCGAGTCCCAAGGAAGGGGACGGCCGGACTAAGAAGCTCGACGAGACCTCGATCCTGACCGACCCGGTTCTATGGGCTACTTGAGCCGGGGTGGCGACTCTACTTACTTACTGGCTGACGCGGCCCCCTTGTTTCCTACCTACTGCAAGCAAAGCCAGCCAGATGGCGGCAGCGCTGAGAGACATGAAGAAGAGGCGGCCGACCGACTGTCTTGCCGTAGCTCCGCATACGTGTGTGTGTGTGTTCTCAAGAGGCAAAGCAAGATACGAGGACCAGACGGGGGGGTCAAGACAGAAGAGAGAAGCCTCGAGTACGCCCAGCGACAAACGACGGCCAAGACTCGAGGGAACAAGCAAGATAGCAACCTCGCTTAACCACCTCCCCCGTTGGGGGCCCGGACGCGACCTCAGCCCTCCTCGACCTGACTATTCGGGACGGGAGGGGTGGGACACAGCATCTGTCTCAGCCGAATCAACGTGGCTGGCCTCGATAACTCACGTTGGACAACACCCCCCTTCCCGCGGGGACTTTTCCCCGTCTTGCCTGATGCGGCCTAAGGTCTGTCGCATGATGGCATCATAGCCTCGCATATAGCACCCAGCCCAACAGAGTCCGGTTCTGGGCCTTGTGTTCTCTGTTGCTCACAGGCTGCCTGCCGGTGCCACCGAGCTTTCGTGAGCAGTGAAAGAAACTATATTTTGCGCCACAGCTCTGAGCAACAGACGGCCACGCGTTGCTTCGGGCGGCCGGACCGAGAGACTGGACGAGGAGGATTCAGAAGTGGAATCTTGACGAGCCGACGGGGATTCGGGCTATATATAAACATACATAGGTAGGTAGGTGGCCACACAACCAGTCGGAATTCACCCCTCTTTTTTCCTTCTTCTCTGGTTAAGACAATCAACCACATCTTCCACCTGACCCGAGCCCTTTCACGTTCCAGAAGCGAGAGGAGAGAGATCGGATCGCCACACGTTGCCTTACTTGTTAACCCCCCTGTTCCGAGGCGCCTCATCCACGTGAGAAAAAAGGGGATCAAAGAGGAAGCGCATTCGAGACGACGGGTATAAGAGACGACGACGACGAACAAACACCGGACCGGAAAAGAACAACTCACTATGAAGCCGTTGGTCGTCGTTCTCACCGCCGCGGCGGGCTCCGTCAGCGCCACGGGCATCTCCGACGCCACCACCATGAACTGCGCAAAGGCCAACGCCAACTACTGCGTCTCCCAAGACGTCATTCTGCGCTGCAACGGCCAGGCCCTTGGCGCTCCCATCCGCTGCGCTCACGAGTTCGCTGCGTTTCCGGCCGCTGCTGGCGCCGCTGGCTGTCTGCAGAGCCACCAGGAGGCGGGCGATGCCGTCTGTCATCAGAACGTGAGTTGCGATGCTGTGGAGCCTGGAGGACACTGCTAACGTCGGCTCTTCAGTGTCTTGTTAACGCCGACACGCCGTATCTGCTGCCCGCGTCCAGGTGCACGCCCAAGAAGACCTTGACGACGCCTGGCAATTATGCCGAGTCGGACGTCATGAGCATCCCAGAAGGGACCGGTACCACCAATATCGAGAGCACTCGAACGAGCACCACCAGCTTGGGGAGTACCGAGACGGGCGTGCTGAGCATCCCCGAAGGAACCGGCACCACCAATATCGAAGGCTCTCAGACTGGCATCTTCAGCATCCCCGAGGGGACCAGCACAGGCACGCCACTGAAATTCATCACCAGCGAGACGGGCTTCTTGAGCATCCCCGAAGGCACAGGCACCAGCCTCGGCACACCTCAGCCGCCCATGACGTCCTCTGCTGGTAACAGCGGCAGCAGTGGTAGCAGTTCGTCCGCCCCGTCGTACGAGACCGACACCGCCTCTTCCACACAATCAGCGTCGCTGCCGTCCGGCGTAACCACCAGCGGAATGCCCATGCCCACTGCCGGCGCTCCAGCTCACCGGGTTGCCGGCATGCTGGCCGTCGCGGGTCTTGCAGCCGCTCTCGTTGTGTAAATATGCCCTTTGCTGGAAGACGCCCTGTTTTTTTCTTGGTTGGGTGTAAAGGGGGTCGGGAGGGATCATCTGCTGGATGTTGTACGGATCACACCGGTCAAATAGTTTGTGCTTGACGCGCTGTCCGGTTTCGTTCCCAGAGTCATGTCATGCCGAGCCTTGATGGCCAAGAGACTACTTCGTAGAGGGGCATTAGCAGACGACGTCAATGGTCAGTCGCAAAGATTAGGCGGTAAACCGTCGAGTCCAATGCCATCAGCCTCTTGCCGCCACCAAGCCCTCATCGTAAGGAGTCTCTCGGTTCTTTCCCTTGCCAACAACCGGCCAGTATCCGTCTTCATCATTGCCTCGAGGCGCAGCAGCTTCTCATCCACATGATCCATGGTATCGGCCAAGACGCGACCTTTGGCCCCGCCGTAGGCAAAAGTGCGGCCGATGCCAACAGCGCCGAGGGCATCGAGACGATCAGCATCCTGAACGACTGCCAATTCAGGATGGGCGGCCAACAGCGCCGCAGCACGAGCCGGGTCTCGAGTTTCGGCGGAGTAGCTCACACCGAGGCAGACGGCCTGCACCTTTTCCGCCAATGCTTCCTCGGCGCCGAGAGAGCGAAGAAGGTCGGCCACGAGTCGCGAGCCGTCTTGGCCGGGAGGCAGGTACTTTGCGTCTCCGACATCGTGCAGCAGTGCGCAGAGGGTGACGATGGCGCGACTCGTGGCGGGCGTGCGGGCTTGTATGTGTAGGGCCATACGAAGCACGCGCTGGATGTGGGAGAAGTCGTGAGAGCCGTCGTAGTTGGCCATGTAGCTGCGCACGTAGTCGGTCGTCTTGGCTATGAGAGCATCGTCGACTGTCAGCTCCGCCATGGCGAGGTCTCGGCTGGTGTTGACTTGGCCCGAGGGCTCTTGGAAATAGTGGACTTGAATTGGCGTGTGTGAACAAGATTGAGACGCCCAGAGGAGAGTAAAGATGTGGTTGTCGAGTTGAGCTGGCTCCATCTTTGCTTACATTGGATGATCATGACGTAAGCGGAGGCGGCTTGGGTGAGGCTGATTGATAAGATTTACGAGCTGAGTCTGGAGAGCCTCACATCACCGGTCATCGGTCGCCTGATTGGTCAAGCCTCATTCTAGCGATCCCCGGAAACTGTGATGAAATCAAAAATCTCTTGTCTTCTTTTTCTCGCCAAACCGAGTTGTCAACTGTAGCGTGGACCCTCCGCCAGCAACACACCTGGCAACGTCGCGAGGCAGGCCGGCAACATATTCCAATATTCGAGTCATAGGTAAGCCAGATTCGAGGTGTTTTCTCGCTCGCAGGCTCTTTGTTAACTGCCAGCCAGTGGCGTCATCACGGTGCTCATTCAATGCCAGGAACGGCGCATACATCGCTACCACGTGCAACTAACACTTGCTCTACCTTTGACGATAACATATGAGAACGCTCTAGCTGCAGCAGACATCTCCTCCATCTCTTCGAGCAGTAGCTCTCTCTGATCACATTTCAATAATTCCTTGGCACCGACTTCGACCACTGTTCACGCGCCATGGACTGCCATCTGTTGCCACACCCCTGAAACAGTTGAAGATGGCGATGATGCCTTCAAACCACCCCACATCAAGGGCTCCAACCACCGCAGACTTATCTCATCGCTCGGACTCATTCGGGAAAGGCTACCATGACAGGCCGTATGGGTCTCCCCGGTATGCGCCCTCTATCCCCCTTTCTATGGTTGGCCTTGCCCATGATGGGAATAATAGGTGATCCGTCCGCGGACACAGCATCCGGTCCGCATCCCGAAAAGGGCAAAGAGCACGGATCGAATCCCTTGCTCGGCATCAGAGCAGAGAAACCATCGTCTTCGTCGTCAGGCTGACAGATGTTCATCTCGGCCATTTTGCTATTCACCCTCCTACACTGCGGACAGTCGAGGTTCGGAATCTGCAGCACGGGCCTATCCAGCACTTCACTCCCAGCCGCGACTTCCTGATCGCTCGTCGCCGTCAGCGAGCCATCGAAGTCGCCATTGTCGTAGGCCTCGAGGAGGAAGCAGTTGAGCATGTCGACGCCGTACTTTTCAGTCAAATTCTGCAGCATTACTTGCGCTACGTCGTTTTCGCTCATCGTCGCAGCTCCTTCGGCTCGCACGATACCGTGGCCGACGGCGTAGTCGCGGATTCTGGTCTCGTTATGACCCGGTATGGGGACGGCCACGTTGGCTTCGTCGACGAACTCGCTATCCGCCCGCGATCTGGATCTCTCGTGCGTTGTGCTGGCGCCCTCTGACGAGTGAATTCTCTTCATGTCGAGCTTTCTGGCATTCTGCCTCGACAGGCTTGCCGCTGGCCGGATCCTCGATCCGGGCTTGCTGATACCAGCACTCGACGAGTCGCCTCCCTTCTGAGCAAACTCTGGTGACTTGGCGCGGCCTGACTTGTCATCAGTTTCGGAATCTAGCTGGCAGTCTTCAAGGTCTCCATCTTCAAGCTCCCAGGAGTCATCGACTTCCTCTTCATAGTCAAACTGCGTCAGCTCGCAATCCATCTCCGACTCGCACGGCCCAAGTTCCTCATCGTCGGACAGTTCCTTGCTAAAGGCTTGCTCATCGGGTCTTCTCAACCTGCTCCTGGTCTGCTCAACGAGCTTTGGTTCGGGGACATTGCCCCCTTGGGGAGTCTCTGGACTGTTGATACTAAACACAGGAACCGTCGTCGCCGACGCTGTGCCGGGGATATTGTGAACTTGCGGATCAAAGTCAAGTCGCAAGCCCCCTTCAGAGAGCTCAACAGACTTGACCTGCCCCATATACTTGTTCACGTCCCTATAGAGAACACCGATGACAGCCGGCGCTCCCGCCAGGACGATGAAGAAGGCGGCGATGCCCTTGGCGGTGGTGAGTGTCGCGGCGCTGACGGCCCTGGACCCGAAATGCCCAGAGTTGGCGACGGCCGCGCTGACGACGCGTTTCGGGAACGCACGCCGGACCGCCGTCTTGCCCACTAGGCTTTGGCTTGAGCCCGTCGGCGACTTGCTGCCCCATGCGACCCGATATGAGCGGGCGGCACCGCCGTCCGCGACTCGAGTCCGGGACCCGAGACGGCTGAGGGTTGAGGTACGACCGAGGACGCTGGAGGCCCGGCCACTGTGTTTGAGGCCGGAGCCTAGACGACCCCCGGCGCGGCCGAAGGAACCGAAGCGTCCGGCGCGGCGGAACAGTTTCGGATCCTGCTCTGTGCTTGTTTGCACCGGCTTGGCAGCTGCCAGTCCGACGATCAAGGTCAGGACTAAACCGAAGATCATGTTGACGGGAGAGGTTTCGAAAGAAGGAACAGGAGGGGAAGGGGGGCTTATGCGAATGTCACGCCGACAACTGTACTCGAACAGAAGAGGTAAAGCGAGGAGACTGGGAGAGCAAAGGAGACTACAAGAGAGCACCTTCGGCCGTCTTTAAGCTTATTGGACCTGGAAAAGATGACGCCGTCGCCGAGCGGGAAAAGGCGCAGTTGAACGGCTCGACCGGACAGGGGAACAAGAGCACCTGACCAATGAGCCATATTCCTCGCCTTGAGCACTTCCGAACGTCTAAGCCTGACGTCTTGGCAGCCAGGTTTCGGCGTGAGACATGGCAGATGCTCGAAAGTTGGGGCAGAGAAGACCAAGGGAGAACCTTGAATCTTGGAATCTCATCGTCATCGGTGCTTGTTTGCTTGCTTGAGCTGACGTCGGTAGCTGGGGTGTATATGGTGACCGAATTATAAATCGGAAACGGTCCTTTCCCTGACGAGCACGGCACGACAAAGATCTCGGAAAGCAGCCCGAGGCAGAGGTCGTTGTGCAGACCGCCTCGGCATCACAGATGGAAGTCGAGCAGAGTTTCATCATGGTCAGGGAGAGACCTTTTCACCCGAAAAATCACGATGATACTTCTTCTCTACAGCCTCTCGAATACCATGGCCACGTTACAAGCACAGACCAAAGTCTTGGCCCCCCTTTTCCTCGGCCTCTTGGCGATGCACATTCCCTCCTGGAGTTCCGCCCATCGCGTTTCTTCGAACCCGACGACGCGTCAATTAGCCACACGATTAGTTTTTGTTTCCGGTCTCGGAGGATGAGCGTGCCATCCGGTCACAAGATTCTGGCGTCTCGACTGTTGAGCCCTTGTTGGCCTGGTTTCCGGTTGAGGATTCGAGCTGCTTATGAGTGTTTCTTGGTGGAGGTTGACGGCGGGTTTGTCTTGTCAACCTTGATGGGTTTCTGGGGGCTTTGGGGGATGTTTGCTTACCTTGGAGTGTCACGTGTGTCATGAACTCGTGGTCGCCGCTCATGAACCAAGCATTTCGTCTTTATTGATGACGGGGCTTCGTGTGAGGGCGGCCATCGGCCTTGACAGTGTTGAGGATGGTGACAATGGCACACGAAGGATCCCGGCATGGAAGGCTTCAACTCCGAATACCGAACATGACCCAATTGAAGCAGTCTATCACCAAGAGATTGAAGAATCCAGGTTAGTTGAATAGATGGTGGCGTTGGCAACTGCCAATAGTAGAGGGCGCAGCAAAGAGATACGCCACGGACAGTTGGCCGGGATTGATAGACGCTAGCTAAGACACTTTCCATGCGGATCTAGAGGGAATTGTTGCACCCATGGCTATCCGACGAGGTCGTGGTACGGCGAGCGACGGCAAATGCCATTGGCTCTTCTAATCCCATCCAAGAAGCATGCTTGGCAGTCTTCCAATTCCGGATCATCTTGTCAGAGTGTTTCTCTTAATTATGTAGTCGTGGGGAATGTACAGGAAATATATGTACAACTCAGGAGTCAACGAGAGTCGAACAACCCATCAATTATATATAATGCCATGCAACCCCCCTTTTCAACGCTCAAAAAGCAGTGCCAAACGATTCACCCATTCATCGGACAAACTTGCGCACCACGTCGACCTTGACGCAGCTCGGGTTCTGCGGCTTGGCCTTATCGTTGCCGAGGACCCAGGCGAGGTTGCGGTACTGATAGCCCGTGTAGTACGTCTGGCAAACGTACCAGTTGCGCAGGGCCTTGACCTCGGAGCCGGTAGGGGGTGAGCGGGTGTCGTCGAGGTAGCTCAGGATGGAGAGCTGGCCCTGCTTATCGAACGTGACGTACTGTCTCTCGCTGCCCGGGGTGAACATGGGGACGGCGACGTTGGTGGAGGGATCGGTGTAGAAGTTGAGGGGCTCGGATACGTGGTTGGGCACTATTGCAGCAGCATGTTAGAGGGATGTACGAAGTAGGTAGTCATCTAAGAATAGAAAAGATGGGACATACCTCCTCCGAGCGGCAGATTGTACACGATGACGCCTGACGGCTCGTAACCCGGCATGGGCGACTGTGATCCCTCGGTGGTGTTGAAGTAAAAGTTGGCGCCGGAGCGACCGCTGAGACAGACGGATTCGATGGCGGCGCCGCTGTGGCAGGCCGAGAACTTTTGCCCGTCGAGGCCCTTGTCTGCCGACTTGACGACGAGGTTGAAGGGCTTGGACTGGACGTCGTCGGCGGCGACGAGGCTGCTGAAGAGCAGGGCGAGAGCGGCTGTGAGCTTCATGGTGGATGGGGGTTTGGGGGGATGTTCTGAAGATGGATGAGTGGTTGATGGCGGTTTGGGAGTCGGGGTGAGGTCTTTATATGTATATGGGATGGGCTTGCCTGTGTCTCGGGCATCATATGTACGGGAGGGTGGGCAGTTGGATGGCGGCGGTTGGTTGTACAGGGAGGGAAGCAGCTGACGAGGAGTGTACTTCGTGCTTCGTGCAGGAAGTACGAGAAGTAAGCAAACGAACGGCGGATGTCACTTGCTTCTGCTAGGGATTTATTGCGTCATGGTGGTTATTGCGCTGGTTGATGATGGTGTTTGTTATGCTGTAGCCTGCACATAGCCGCGATATAATTATACCTGCACGGGGCACAGTCCGTAACCGTATTCGTATGCATGTATGCGAGTGGATTCGATCATCTATCTGGTTCGTAGCTGTACATGAGCGGATATGTCCGAGCAGTCGACAGCATGTATATCTCCACGTCTCTTCGCCGCCAAGATACTTCAAGCAATGCGAGCATGGGGCAACTAGCACGTACCCGCTTGTACACAGCGGGAAGTGGGTCGATCCCCCAGACTCTGACGTCGTCGTCTGCCTGCTCTGTCTGCACGTCACGTCACGATACGATAGAGGCCCCTTTTCCAGCAGCCAGCTTCCAACCCTCTCCAGCCATCCACAGCCACAAGCACGAATACGAAGCCCCGAACCGACAGCTCACTGCAAAAGCCACGGCGCGAAACACCCTTCGCCTTCGGCCCGCTCAGCCCCCCGGGTCTCAGGCCCGCCTCCCCAACAAGCCGGCAACAGCCGTCATCATACGACGCCAAGCGCTGACAGCCGCCGGCCGTGACGTTGCATTGCAGTCCGGGCGCGGGGACCGTCTCCGGGGGGCTCCGTTGTCATTCCGGGGGGCGGCATCGGCCGGGCTGTTGATGGTGGTTTGGGATGAGGTGAGAGGGCGTTTTCCGGAGGGGAGCATCAAGGGTTCGGATTCGGAGTTGATTGCTTTGGGGGAGATGTTGGGAGACGTTGGATGGAGAGCTAACGGAGGGAAACTCGGCTCTTGCCGGAGCCGCGCGCCTCGAAAGGACACGAGCAGCCGCTTGCGTGAACTCCGGACATCTGTCTAGGACGAGTGAGCAATATTGCTTTCGACGTGATACCTTGGCGTATGTATTATCCACCCAGACTGAATCAGACTTGCTTTGTGCCCTGAACACAGGCGTAGCAAGTGAGTACCCTGTTAAGTCGGTTTGAAGGATGCGACGAGCCTTTCAGGTTGCCAGCTGAGGGACTATTGCTTCCGCTTGCAGAAGCGTTCTGACGTCGACCAATCCGACTTTGATGCGGCGGTTCTACATGCACGAACCATTGTCTTGGGTTTCAAGACCGTTGTTGTCTTTCGATCCCTTCGATGAGGCTATATAAAGCCGGCAGATGCCTCGCTTTAAGGTCCCCATCTCAAGCAGAACCCTTCCACAGATTCAACGACCATAATCTCCATCTCACCATGCAATTCACCATCCTCGGCCTCTTCAGGTACGTCCCCTCACCCACCTCCTTCACAGACACTACCACTAACACACCTCAGCCTCGCCCTCTACGGTCCGCACCCCTGCCCTCCTCCCCTCCGAATTCCCCCCTAACGATCTCTCAGGCAGCACCGTGGCCGCCAAGGGCTTTCCCGGCAACCCGTGCGAGAAGGCCGGCGCGAGCTGCGACCCCGTCATCCGCACCTTTTGCAGCGGGAAGCAGGACGCCGAGGTGAATCTGCCGTGCGGACCTAGGGGCTATGTCGGGGTGGGCTGCTGCTGGCATGGAAACAAGCAGGAGATTTGAGGAGTTGTTGGCTTGTGTGTTGATGAGGATGGGATTGATCGGTAGTTGATGTTACTTGAAGGGGATTGTCTGGTAACATGAATGCAGTCTCGCCGTGATTCATGTTGCGTGATGTTGCGCCATTCGTGACGGTAGTTGGAAGCCCTCTCTCGGATTCGGAGTTTGACGACAAGACGTCGACTTGCAGAATGACGGCTGACTAAGAGCAACGTCTCGCTTCTTCATCAACAACTCGAACAGACAACTTCATCCAACTTGTTCCAACCACCACCTCACTAACACCAACTCAACCGCAATCTGCAGTCCATCACTGCCTCCCTCCTCAGGCAACGCACCTACCCCCCCTTCTCAACCAACCAACAACAACCCTCAGCCTCGCCATTTGAATCCCGCACTCCTCTCTCCCCGGCAGTACTTCCAGGATCACCTTGTTCCCCCACAACGACGGAGCGGGCCGAACGTGCCACAAACTCAATACATGAATCATCATTGACCTCCCCATATGTATGTACGTGTCACGACCTCATGCCAAGCTCCGTCAGCTCAAGTTAAGCTCTGGCCGTTACGGAGCCTAGCGGTGCAACGCTGATTGGAGAGGGATGCAAAAATCGTGCTCCGCTGGATAGACCATCCTACGGCTATATTATTGGCTTTCTTAGCATTGTTTGCTGTCTTGGCATTGTTTGCTTGGACGTTGAAGGAACTATCTTACTGTCTGCTGCGGATAGACCAATTCTGTGTATGTACTTCTTGACCACTTCCCCAATCGTTGCAACTGTCGCTCAACAGACTCAATGCCACCGTCACGACCAACCTCTCATCAGCCCATCCCCCGTCAACATAGATAACAGCTCGAAACGGCATCGGATCGATACGACATCCGATTGTAGAATCCGCTCAACCAGGACATCAAGCCCGTCATCACCACCCTCCATCCGTATCCGTCCGTCAACTATATCAACTCCTGGTATCCAGCTTCTTCTCCCTTTCGTTCATCCGTGGCGATGCGTCTGTTCAGCCTCCTGGCAGGCCTGGCCCTGACCGCCGCGGAGAAACCATGGGATCCCATCCCCAGCTTCGACAGCGTCGCCATCACGAAGCACTTCCTCGCCCGAGAAGCCATGATGAATCTCGAGAAGAGTCAACGACAAGGTGAGGCTCCGTCTGATACTGATTATCACCGTTCACCACCAACATACACCAATCCAGACCACGAGTTCAGAACAAGACTCTCGCCCACAGCCCTCAAAGCAGACGCCATCGTCCGACAAATCCGCTCCAACGAACTCCAGCACTTCTGGCGCCATACAAACAGCTCAAACGACACCCTGGCCGGCTCCATGTTCCCCCTCGCCCGCCCCTTCATCACAAAGACCAAACTATGGACCATCGTCCGCCGCATGCCCAAAGGCGCTCTCCTCCACTCCCATCTAAGCGCCATGCTCCCCTACGGCGTCCTCCTAGAAGCCATGTTCCACACGCCAGGCATGGCCGTCTCCGCCTCGCAGAGCCTAAGCAGCGAGGAAGCCCGCCGCAACGCCTCCATCGCCTTCTCCCACGTTAACACGACGTTTGCCAGCGGCACGCCTATAACTGCAGATGAATACGTAGCCGGTACACCCGTCTTCGTGAGGGCTGCTGCTTCGAGTTTCCCGGGGGGAAAGGAGGGCTTCATCAAGTACGCCATGTCGAAGCTGGTCATCTCACCCGAACAGGCAACGCGACACGACCTGGGCGTCGACGAGATATGGCGACGTTTCGAGTCTCTCTTCGGCACGGCCGGCACTCTTCTTACATACGAGCCCATTGTTCGCACGTTCTATCGCCAGCTGTTTAGCCGGCTTGTTGATGATGGCGTTAGCTGGGTTGAGATTCGGGCTGGGGGGTCAGAGGGGAAGCTCGTTCACGCGGGAGAGCAGGATGCTGATCCGGATTTGGATGCCTGGTGGGAGCTGATGCAGGATGAGATTGAGATGTTCAGGGCTTCTGAAAAGGGAGCGCGTTTCTGGGGGGCGAGGGTCATTTGGTCCGATCACCGGGGCAAAGACCGGGCATCGCTGATAAAGAGTTGGTCTTCATCTTTCTTGTCAACTCATACACAACCTCCAAGTTGTCAACTTGACAGAAGACAACCTCCTCAACTCATCAGAAAGCTAACAACCCCCTCCCAGGCATGAAGATCGCCCTCGAGAGAAAACAAAAGTTCCCCCTCCTCTTCAGCGGCTACGACGTCGTCTCCCAAGAAGATCTCGGCCGCAGCCTCTCCGACATGACTCCCGAACTAATCTGGTTCCAACAGCAAGCCACATCCCTCAACCTCTCCATCCCCTTCTTCTTCCACGCCGGCGAGACGCTCGGCTCCGGAAACTCGACCGACTCGAACCTGCTGGACGCGCTGCTCCTGGGAACGCGCCGTATCGGCCACGGCTTCTCGCTCTACAAGCACCCGACTTTGATACAGAGGGCCGTGGCTGAGGCCGTCATGGTGGAGGTCTGCCCTGTTTCCAACGAGGTTCTTCGCCTGGCGACGGATATTCTTCACCATCCGCTGCCGGCGCTCGTTGCTCATGGGGTGCCGACGTCGATTAGCAACGATGATCCCGCCATGCTGGGACAGGACGCTGCCGGACTCAGCTACGATTTCTACCAGGTGATTCAGGCGTTTGATAACGTCGGTTTGGCCGGGTTGGTGCGTTTGTCTTGATGCTGAGTTGACGGGTTCATTGCTGATCTTGTATCATGTTGAAGGGAGCGCTGGCGCATAATAGTCTGCGATGGTCTCACCTCGAGGACCAGCCTGATGCCGACTGGAAGAGGGACATTGACTTGGCGGAACGAGGGAGTGGCATCAAGGCACAGCGGCTGCGGGAGTGGAACAGCCAGTGGGAGAAGTATTGTCACTGGGTCGTCAGGGAGTTTGGCTCATAGAGGTGAAGGAGTGGTTATAGATGGTTATCGCCGTCACGAGCAATGGCCTAATGCTACATAGACGATGGCCTCTCCGGATGAGGACGGAGGCCATGTTGAACACATATGTATGACAACTACATGCATAGACAACTCCTTTCATGTTGAATACATGTGTATGACAACTACATGCATAGACAACTCCTTTCATGTTGAATACATGTGTATGACAACTACATGTATGACAACTACATGCATAGACAACTCCTTTGTATGACAACTACATGCATAGACAACTCCTTTCATCGTCTCGCAGACGCCCATCTTACCGAGCACATATAACTCTCTGAGCTATACATCCTACCTCTTATATATATATCTACACATCTATGCATGTACGCTCCATCCCTCGCTTCCCCTCTTCCCCCAAACACCACAATGACCCCCCAAGCCAGCAACGACCCCAACTCCTACTGGGCAACCCTCCCCCTCAAACCCATCCCCCAACCCGCCCAACAACTCCTACAAGAATACAGCGGCATTGCCCCATCCCTTATCTACCAACACGTCCAACAAGTCGTACGCATAACCACATACCCTTCCATATACCCCTAGCTAACCACCCACAGCGACAGCAAGCTCTAGAGATCGCACGTCGACCAACCCCATCATACCTTCACCTTTTGCTAACACAGCTCAGCACCCCTATCCCTGTATCGCTCTCTGCGCCTTTCTCGACTTTACAGTCTCGAAAACGGCCTGCTATGAGGAGATCAAGCAGCGCGTCATTGCAGGCGGAAAGCTCCTCGACTTGGGCTGTTGCTTCGGACAGGATATCCGCAGGCTGGTCAGTCATCCCCCTTGCTTAACCTCCAGTCTTTATCCAGCTCATTCTCGCAGGTGGCAGACGGAGTGCCAGCCTCCAACCTCTACGGATGCGACCTCAACCCCCATTTCATCCAACTAGGCTTCCAACTCTTCCGAGACCAAGACTCTCTAACCAGCACCTTCTTCCAAGCCGATATCCTCGATCCCACCTCGCCTCTCAACCAGCTAGAAGGCAAGCTCGACATCATCAACACCAGAAACCTATTCCATCTCTTTCCCCTAAATCAGCAACTCGACATCGCCAAGCGAGCCGTCTCCCTCTTCGCTCCTACCGGCGACGTCCTCCTCGTCGGCCACCATTCCGGCAACGAAGTGAGTAAGCAGGTCCAGTTGCATGCTTCGTCGAGTCTGGTCTTTATGCATAGCGATGAGAGCTGGAGGCAGCTTTGGGATCAGGTTGGTGAAGCTACGGGCACGGCCTGGGAGGTCAGCATTTCACATGAGCCCATGCTTCCGGGAATGGTGTCTCTATATGGACCAAGTGTCTTTACCATGTTCTTTGTCGTTAGGAGGTTGGCTTCCCCTTGACGGTGGCGAGATACGAGAACCCATCTTCAGTCACGAGAATCAATACATGGACGAGTGAATGAGTCGATCAAAGCCTCAACCTAAACGAGACCATCCAATCCTAAGCCGAGACCAGCTCCGTGGTATAAATATGCTTAGCCGGCCTCTTCCACGCCCTGCTCGTCCGGCACGGATCAGGCGTCTCCAAGTTGTCGATGTGACCATCAACAATGCGATTCAGGCGATTCATCAACTGAGGCGTCAGAGCCGCGCCTATATCCTCGGACCTCGTCAACGAGATCATTTCATCAACCTTTTCTACCACCTGGGGCGACGGGTTCTTGGTCTTGAGCAAGGTCTGGCGTCGAAACTCGCGATAGAAGCTGTTCTTGTGATGCTGGAACTGGTTGAGCAGCCAGAGGTCCAGGGCGGTACGGAAAGTCCTGCGAAGCCGCTCCTTTGTGAGCGAGGCATCGACGCAGATGATGCGATCCATCAACCTGCTAGAGTCGTGCACGTCTGTCGTGATCCTCTTCTGCTGGTGCTTGGTCGCCGACTTGCCCTTGTACAGAGGCGTGGCGCCCAGCAGAACCTCGGCTCGAGCCTCAGACGCCCTCCCGAGGACGATGGCCATCTCCGTCATGTATTGCGTGTGGATGTTGGCTCCGAACTGGTCTGATTCGAGATATCTTCCCACCTCTTCGACGTAGGCCAGCCAGCCCTCGTTTCGCCGTTGCATCAGCACCTTGCGTTCCCACATGTCGACCGACTGCAAGAAGCCGTGGACGACATCGACGAAGAAGCGGGAGAAATGGACCACGACGCCCAGCGGCCAGGCCGGCGACAGTAACAGCGCGTCTCCGACGAGACACAGGGTGCCATCGGCCAAGTCGGTATGCCCCTTGTTCGCGTTGGCACTGACCTCGGCACCGCAACCGACAAAGGGCATTATGGACGTCACGACGGCAGCACGATCCAGCCCGTGCGCATCCCTGGAGAAGACGTCGACGACGTCCTTGACGTACAGTCCCATCAAGGGGACGCTGAGGATTCTGGCTGCCCACACCGAGGCCCGAGAGGCCTTGGAAGCCGAGAGCCCCTTGTGTTTCTTGGACAGCTCGCGCAGCTGCAACAAGTCGACCTTCTCGTGGCGCTGGATCAGCTTGCCCACTCCGTACTTGAGGGCCAGATGCTCGAATTCCCTCGTCGCCATCTCGTCGGATAATCGCAGAAAGTCACCCTCCTGCGGCAGCATGGGCGCTCCCTCGGCCTTGGGGTGCGCGTGCAGCTCGCAGAAAGAAACGTCTACCTTGCAGTGCTTCTCCAGCCAGTCCATGAACTCTGCTCGCTCTCGCTGCTCCAACTTGGTCGGCTCCCCGTAATCTGCCGTCGGGGGGGCCGGCTTGGGACCGGGGATATCGTTGCGGGGAGGGTACGACTTGAACTTGAACGGGAACCCGCCCAGGTCGGCAACCATGTCCGGCTTGTTCATGTAGCGTCTCGCCGCATCGCGGACCTCTGGTTTGGCCCAGCTGGTTTCCTCTCGAACCAGCAACTCCTCCGGCACTCTCGTCTGGGTGCCCTGGATGGGTGACTTTTCCCAGAGCTGCCTTTCGTATTCTGGATTGTTGATCCATTTTGGGTTCTTGCCGTCGCACCATTTGTACCTGATGACCTGCGACCATCTCACGCCTCCTAATGCAAAGACCTCGGTGTCTGCAAAGATGTGTATGTTGTGGGCATCCAGTATGTTTTGCGTCGCGTGGACCTCGTAAAGCCAATCGCCGTTCCGTAATTCACAGCTCACATCTCGGGCTAAGGAGACATATGCCGAGTGGTGCTCGATGCCAAACTCTTGCTCCCAGGAGTGGCTACCTATACCGGCTAGGTAATGACGATCGACGGCATATGCATCGGGAATCTCATGCCAATCGGAGCCTTGAGGCTGGAAGCCGCCTTGGGATCTGATCTCTTGGGGACTTCGCATGTCTGCACGGTAGACGGTTCGGACACTTTCAAATTTGGAGTTGCCACCTTGACGGTAGTTGGAACTGCAGATGACACCCAGAGTAAAGAGCCATAAAGGCGCTGTAGCAACGACGGGACGCATGCTTTCTGACCGAATTGTGACGAGAGGGAGAAATGCCCATGCGGATTTGGATTGAAAGCTGGGGGCAGCATGACGGGATTTATATCCGTGCTACTCTGTTATCATCGAACAAATGCCGCGGTAGTCCGAGCTGAGAGGGAAACTCTGTCTCGTCTTGACGGGCGATTGACCAAGTCGAGGCGTCTGGGTGGCATGCTGATGGCTCGTAGCCGTCCATTGCTCTGAACTGCCATCTCGATCGCCGGCCATGAGGACAGCCAGGCAGACGGTTTCTAAGGTTGAAGAAGGAAAGTGAGTTTTCATCATGGGAGAGGGTAACAGTACGGATCCGAACCGTATAGTCTTTGTGCGATTTCCTTTCATCGGTCTTGTGGTTGCGGTTGCAGAGGGGAATGGACGGGCTCGTGTCTAAGTCTATACGACGTGCTTTTCAGAGTGGAAACTGTGAGTGTGTTCGTTTTAGCTCTAGTCTGACGGGTCAACCGAAGGAAGAGGTTGTAGAGGCTGAGTGATGTGAAGTGAGCCTGGGTCTGTCGTCCGAGATGTACTGCATACATGCATACGATCGCATGGTGTAGTTATCACTTATAAATGCATAGATTAGCTAAGTGGAGTGACGACCCGGTAACAGAATACGCCCGGAGCGGATTTCCTTTGATACGGCCCATCGATAAGGCGCGAAAACCCCATCAGTATCGCGCATCGTGAAAAGCGTCACTCTTCCTCCCTCTACTCAATCCACGCGACAACCACCGGGATGAGTTTCGTGCCAGTCAATCCGCGGCCGATGCTGACGGCCCTCGTCGACAAGACGGTATCGGTACGGCTCAAATGGGGCGAGATGGAGTATCGGGGCCAGCTCAAGGCCATCGACAGCTACATGAATCTCCAGCTCGAATCTACGAAGGAGTGGACCGGCGGCAGTGAGGGCGGCCACCTGGGACAAGTCTTGATCCGGTTCGTGATTTCTGAGGGTGCTGATGGACGGGACATGACTAACCGATGGCCAGATGCAACAATGTGCTGTGGATTCGCGGCGTCGACCCCAACGAGAACGGCGATACCAAGATGGACGGCTGATGTGCGCATCTAGGAGGAGGATGACGGCATGAGGACGGCGGGACGAGAGAGAAAGCGAGGCCAAACGCACATCACCTCGTCACAGCTACGAATAGAGAGAGGACGCAAACCTGGCCGGCGAACAAGGCAGACTTGGCAACACAAACGCAAACAAGCCCCAACACGTGCCCCCCGTTGGATGCAGAGCGGACTCGGCCCCGAGCCAAATGGGAATGATAGCCTACCTACTACATACAAAGCATCGAGTCCACGAGCCGCGGGTGAAGAAAGAACAAGAAACGTGATGTCGCAATGCCATCGGCCCAATGACGGCTCACGCCTAGACGCCGGCCGCCGCGGCGACCTCGTCCCCCGGCCTCATGCATCTTCCTACGCCCTAAGCGCCGCACCGCCCCATGCCTTGCACCGCGCTATTGGCTGCTGTCCCAGCCGTGTGTGTAGCCATGTTTCTGCAACCACATGAATACATACAGATGGAGGGGAAGGAGGTTGGTTGTAGCCCATGATATAACCTCGCTCATCCCCCCGACCTTTTCCACTCTCTTCTTTTTCTTCTCTCTTTTCTTTAGCAAGTTTTTGTCAATCCACGATCCGGTATCTGATTTTTTTTTTTCCGTCTTTGCTTTCGTCTTGTTCTTCGTGGAGCTGGTCTCTGCATTCTATTCTAATACTCGCCTCGTCTTCAACCATCAAGCCTAGGGCAGTTTGTCCATCTTCCAATCATCGACATTCAAGTCTGCTGCCGGTCAGCTTCAAGACGAGAGAGGCTCTTTTTTGTCTTCTTCTACCAAGGCTATTACTTTGTTGCGATTCTTGCACGTCTTATTACTTCTCGGTGCTTCACTTGTGTGCTATCGTGTTACTTGCCTGCCATCTTCAACGACACGACACTTCAATCACCACCTCTAATATCAGAATACCACTCGGAGCCTTCAACTTGTTCACCCCCAATCAACCCCTCAAACAAACAAAAAAAAATGTCAGCTATTCAACTCTCCTTCTCCCTCCGCGTCTCCTCCGGCGTCAAGACGGTCCACCTCCTCGGCTCCTGGGACGGATACGCCGGCCAGCTCCCGCTGTCCAAGGATCGATCGGCTTCCAAGTCCGGCACGTGGAAGGGCACGTTTCGCTTCCAGAACGCGACGCTCGAGGCTGGACAGCGGTACTGGTATTACTACATTGTTGACGGCTATCATGTTGCTCATAACCCGGGTGTTGCGTCGACGACGGAGCCGACTACGGGCCGGGAGCTGAATATCCTCGATGTGCCGTCGGATAAGAGCCAGTCTTTGTCGTCGTCATCGTCACATAGGTCTTCGCACAAGTCTAGCAGCCACAGCTCGTCTTCACACAAATCCAGCAGCCACAGCTCGTCTTCACAAAAGTCCAGCACCCACAGCTCCTCATCGTCCTCGCACAAGTCGTCCAGCCACTCCTCCAGAGACCACCGCAACCGAGGCTCCCTCTCAGTCGACATCCCCAAAGGCCGCCCGCTATCCATGTCCCAGATCAAAGCCCCCAAGCCCGTATCGCCCAACATGGCCAAGCACATCCTCGACTCCGACTACGACACGCTCGAGGAACTCACCACGCGCTTCGGAAGCACCGGCCTAGACGACTACAGCTACCAGCACCACGTCGGCATGTCGCCCGTCTCATCATCCGGCTCGTCCTCACTGTCGTACCGCTCCGACGGCTCGTCCTCCCCTGGCTCCTCGAGGTCCGGCTACAGCACGCCCAACTCGGACCTCGGGTCGTGCACATGCGAGCGCTACGGCATCACGCGCAAGGGCGAGCGCGTGAAGCTCGACTGCGGAGGTCGACGCTGTGGCTACGGCGATGAATCGTCTTGTTCCAGCGGTGCCAGCGAAGACGAGCGCGAACCTCGTCGCTACACGAAGCCAAGCCAGCGACGAAACGGCATCGTCGTCCGCTGAAGTCCCGACCCGGGTTCCCTTTGTTGGTTATATTGTGTGAATGCACCCCCAGTTATCAAGTCACTCCCTTATTCACCGCTCGTCCATCCTTGCATGCTCTCGGACGGAAGGGGAGGATTCAACGCCGCGCCGAGCTGGTTCTCGACGAGAGGCGACGAAGACATACCATTCCCGACCATGACGGAGGACCAGTCGGACAACGACAGACACGTCTTTATGTTTTTCGTTTGTTGAGGATGAGCGGCGCGGACGGAGAAACTCTTCCGCGCCTTGACAATCCAGGAGCGCCCTGTTGTACCGACTCAGGGATCCAGGCTCCAAGCCAACTGCGGACGTGGTCTCAGGCTCACCGGGCTGGAGACTAGCCGCTGGGAGGAGGACGTGCGGACGGGCCAAGTCATGTCAAGGTATCACGAGCCCCTAGCTAGAGGATTGTGGAATCTAGCTTTATGGCGGAGTGTGCTTGATCGTGTGCAAGTCGTGAGGCATCTAGTAAGTCGGGCTTGTAGCCTGACGCGGTGGATGAGTGACGTGGCGTTGATGAAGGCGGGCAGTACGAGTCTGCTGCCATGTGTTGGGCGGTGATAGGCCGGGCTTCATCGTATCTGGTTTGCGGGCTGGAGTGGTTCCTTGCCGCTTGTGCGAGGAGTCATGCCTCATAGTTAGCTTGGTGGTTAAGCCCAGATGGACAAGAGTTGCAGCTTGGTGACTACATGTACGAATAGGCAGCTTGGCAACTACACGAAGACAGCAAGCTGCAAGGGGCCCCTTCTTCACACCAACTCATCCAACTCGAAGCAAACACCAGCCTCGGCCATCAACCGCATCATCGATACACTCCCCAGCAACCTCCTCTCCCACACCCACTACTACGCCATCACCGGCACCCGCCCCGGTACCACCTTCAGCAAGCCCGGATCCTCCTTGGGTGGTATGACAGCCTCTATATCCAACTTGTTCATCAGCTCCTTCACCCAAGCCTCCGATCCCACCTCAGCCGCCTTACCCCCCCTGACCCCCTTTCCAAACTCCCGCGCCTGTTGAACCAAACCCTTAGCTTCATCCGCCGCCGCCTCCGCCTCCATCCTCACCGCCGCCCCCTCCTCCACCGCCAAAGCACCAACCCCCTCCTCCACCGCCACCGCGGCCCCCGTTTCAGCGGCCACCTCCCCTAGCGCGAGGGGGATGCCGACGATGTCGAGGCCGGCGATGAGGGCCAGGCCGGCGATGAGGGGGGTGGTGAACCAGGCGCTTTGCTTGAGGGCTTGCCAGGCTTTTGACGCGAAGTCGGAGGGTTGTTTGTGGTGAGGGTGCTGGACGGCTTTTCGTTGCTTGTTGTTGAGTGAGACTTCCTTGGTGATTCTGTTTCTGGGTGGGAGGAGAGGAAAGTTGCCGTCGAAACCCACCGCCGCCCCTTTCCTCTTCATGAAGTCCCGGAGTGTCTCTTCCGCCATGGCCGGATCAGACATCTTGATCGTCTGCTGACTGGCAGTCAACCTGTCAAACTTGTGATCGTAGTCCTTGTTCGGCTCAAAGATCTTATTCTTCAGTTCCCCCTTGATCACCTTCTTCAAATCATCTCGAAACTTGCCGCTGTCGCTACCCTTCAGCTTCGGCATCCCAACGCCCTTGGGAAGCTGGATCCAGCCCATGACCTGCTCCCATCGGATGCCTCCTACGGCATCGACCTGAAGGGGAGCCTCATTCTCGACGCGCACCATGTTGGCCGTCGTCTTAACAACGTAAACAACGCCCTGCGAGTGATGCGGTGCCTCTGCCTCTGCCTCTTTCGCCGCATGTCCAAAGTCGAGCGTCGTGGGGACCGTCAGACTCGACCACTTCACCTCCTCTGCTTTCTGGTCTGGACTCATGCCGACGATGTCATACGCAGGCCCCGGCGGTGCCGTCACCGGCGGAAGGAATCCACCCTGCTTCTTTACTTCTTGAGGCCACAGGTAGTCGCCGTGAAAGACGACCATCTCTGCCGGCTGCTGACTTGCTGCTTTACTTACCCCTTTTTCTGGAGTCGTGGGATTGTCCTCAACGTGCTTCATAAGTGGAAACTTGCCCTTCCATCCAACGACATTACCAACCCTGTCCATGAACTCAGAAGCAATCTTTTCAGTCGACTTTCCATCCGTTGACTCCTCGGTCGTCCACGTCCCATCATTCAAGCGCTTCGGCTCACCAAACAGCCGCATCTGCGCCTTACTCGCCGCAAGGCCATTAAACCTGGCATCATAATCCTCATTCACGACGAATCTCTCATGCCCAGCGAGTTGCGCCGGCCTAGTCTCACCAGGCAGCTTGACCCCCGGCGGGATCCAACCCCGAATCTGGCCCCAAAGAACACCGCCAAGAGCGGCTACCTCGAGCTCATCGGGGTTAAGGCGAGTAGAGTCGATGAAGTTGGGCGTCGCCTGAATTAAATACAGATACCCCTTATTCAAGTTGCCGATGCTGTGCCCCTGCGTGACCGAGATTGTCGTCGAAACATACGCGGTGCTGACCCTGTGCGTCGACTTGTCATAAAGGGGCCCTTCGAAGTACTCACGTTATCTACCCGCTACAATTCCCGTGACTGTTTGACAGATGGAGCCGGTTACGTTACGAGAAAGACTTGGCGATTGCAGTGGGAACGGCCTCGGGCTGTGATACGGTTGACGAGAGATATTGACGAGCTGTTGTCGCAGACATGGATGGTTGATGGCATCTAGCGCCCTGCATGCTGGCCTGCTACAGAGGGTTAAAGTACGAATATGCTTAATCAAGTCGGATCGTCAATGACGCACCATCAGACGACCTAGAAGATATCAATCTTGTAAGCATCTTTGTACGATACACAATAACGATACTTCCAACAGGCTATTCCTATCCCCATCTCCATCCAGTCCTGCTCAACTCCCAGCTTCCCCTCAGCTCCATCACCACCCTTCCAGCTCCCCTGTCACCCCTCACCACTGATCAGTCTCACCAACCAGAACCATCCCCACCAATAGCGGGGCATCAAAATCGGGATCAAAAATGCTCCGCTATCGATAAAGCCCCCTAACCTCACCTCCTCCACCTCCACAAACCACCACAAACCACCATCACCACGTGCCATCACCACCACCCTCAAACCCCCCCAGCCCCCACCCCCAAAATGCCCTCCGAATCGGAAATCATCCTCCCCATCATCGACTCCCACGTCCACCTCTGGCCCGAATCCTCCGTCCCCTCCCTCGCCTGGTGCACCCCCTCCTCCCCCCTCGCCCACCAACACTCCATAACCGAATACCGCTCCTCAGCCACAACCTCCGCCCTCCTAGGCTTCATCGCCATCGAAGCCGACCGCGCCTTCGACGCAGACTTCTCCGCCGCCCTCGAGGAAGTAAGCTTCCTCTCCCGCGTCGCCCAAGGCCACCCCCTCCCCGACCAAGATCAAGGCCACCGTCCGCAAGACGCCGCGCTATGCCTCGCCATCATCCCCTGGGCGCCCATGGCCCAAGGCGCAAAGGTTCTTGAGAGTTACCTCGATAACGTCCGGCGTCTTGCCGGCGATGCTTGGCCCAAGGTTCGCGGCTTTCGCTACCTGCTGCAGGATAAGCCCCAGGGCGTCATGGTCGAGGAGCCTTTCATCGACGCGCTTAAGCTGCTCGGACGGAAGGGCTTCGTCTTTGAGGTGGCTGTTGATCAGCACCGGAGGGGCAAGAAGCAGCTCGAAGACGTCGTCGTCATGATCGAACGCGCCCACGAGGGCGTTCCAGAAGATGAAAAGGTCACCTTTATCCTAAGTACGTTCTCCCTCACACCCCCTCCTCCCATCCCGCTAAAAACCAACGTTGCATCCAGATCACCTCTGCAAGCCGGACCTCACAATCTACAACCTAACCTCGGACCCCTCCTTCATCGCCTGGCGCACAACAATGTACACGCTTAGCACAGCCTCACGCACCTACATCAAGCTCTCAGGCGCCTTCTCCGAAATGTCCCCCTCGCAACGCTCCCAGTCCGCTCCCGAAATCTTCCGCTCCCTCCTCGCCTGGCTAGGCATCGTCCTCGCCACCTTTGGCCCCTCGCGCATCATGTTCGCCAGCGACTGGCCCGTCTGCACCCTCGATGGCCTCGGCAAAGACGCCTGGTGCAAGTGGAGGGACGTGGTCGACAAGATGTGCTGGATGGCTTCCTTGGGCGATGTCGAGCGAGCCATGATCTTTGGGGGCACTGCCAAGGAGGCTTACGGGCTTTGAAGTTCTGGTAATGGACTGGTAGTAGTCTTTTATTTCCCTTGCCCCCAATCCGTAGGGCCAGCAGATATCATAGCCTCAAATGCTCATCACGCTCGTGAATCCCCCTCAACAACAAACAAAAACCAAAGGGTTCATAAACAAAGGCATCCCGTAAAAATAAACAAGAACAAGCACCATAACCATAACCATAACCATTCACAACAACCATCATGGCATCATAAACCCCTCAACAACACCCCTCCCCTCAAGCCCCCCCCCGAAAGTTCCCCATCCTCTCGATATTACTCATGATGCCACTCCGCGCCCCCCCGGGCCTCGGCAGCGCTCCTCCTCCTCCTCCGCCCCGGACACGCTCATGGCCGGGCGGAGCGCGCAGTCCCGACGGAGCGGGGAGGCGGAGGCCCGATGTTCGCGGGGCGGGCGGACCTCGGGGCGTCTTTGCTTCGATGGGGCGGCGGAGGCTCTGCGGTTGGGCGGCGCGCTGCGAGGTCGGGCGCTGGGGGGTTGTAGTCGTTGATGTCGGTTGGTGATGCTGCGTTGTTCGTCTTGCGGGTGAGGGCGCGGGGGGGGCGGCGGCCGTCTGGATGCTCATCAACTCCTCAGCCAAGAGAACCAACTCGCCCTTCTCCACCCTCTCAGCCTCAAGCGAAGCCCTCAGCTCATCATTATCCCTGCGAACGGTGCGAACAACCGCCTCGAGGCGATCGACGTCGGCGCCGAGCTCCTTGATGGCCGCGCTGTCTCGCACGGCCTGCGCCCGCAACTCTTCGTCCGCCGAGGGGGGAGCGGCGGCGGCGGCGGCGGCGGAAGAGAGCTGCTGGCGGAGGGCGGTGGCTTCGGCGCCGAGGTCCGAGAGTTGCTGCTCCAGGGCTGCCACCTTTTTGGACCAGCGGGATTCGTACGACTTCTTGAGGGCGGCTACTTTGGTGTCGTGCTTGGTCTTGTAGAGGGCGTGGAGTTCGCGGGCGACGTGCTCGACGGCTGCTTCGACGTCGGCCTTGGAACTGCTGCTGTTGTTGTTGTTGTTGTTGTTGTTAAGAGTCGTCGTCGTCGTGGCCGCCGAGAGAGAAAGCGGACGCCCTCCCGCTCCAGCCCCGTCCTTACCGGCCCTCATGCCAGCCATCTTACTCTCCGCCTCCTGATGCAGCATCTCAGCCGCCTCCCGCCTCTTCTCGCTCTCATCAAGCTTCTTCTCCAGCTCGTCACGCTCAGCCTGACCCATAACCATATCGCGACGGACCCTCTCCAGCACAGCCTCGACATCCCGTCCGCGGGCCTCCCAGCTTTCGCGCTCAGCCTCGAGCTGCTCTCGCGTGGAGCGCGCCTCGCGCAGCTGCTCTTGCGACTCGCCCACCCGCTTCTCCGCGTCGCCCACGGCCGCCTTGAGGGATTGCACCTCGGCTTCCTTGCCGCTGAGCGACGCCTTGAGCGAGCTTATTTCCGACAGGAAGCCTGACTTGAGGGACTCGAGCTCGCGGGGCGTGATGGTCGGGATGCTTCGGGGCGTCGGAAGCGGTGGCATCTCCAGGTCGATGAGGTTGACGTTGGCCGCTGGCCGTAGAGGAGTCGAGGCCACTGGTCGCGACGGCGAGATGCCCTGGCCACGACCCTGCGGGAAGCGCATCTGCTCGGTAAAGTCCATCAACAGGTTCGTCGTCGTGTTGTCTGCGGGCCAGCCATCGCGACGACCCCGTGGGCTGAGACCCAGCTTGGACGGACTTTGACCTCCCAGCCTGGCCAGCATCGTCAGGTTGGGAATGGCCGAGAAGTTGCTAAAGGTGCTCATCATGGTGTCGTCTGGACAGGCCGCTTCGTCCGGAACGGCTGAGAAGCCCCCAGTCGGACCTCCTTCGTCGTCCTCATCGTCCGTCGCCTCGCCATCTTGCTGTTCTTGATTCTCGACGACGGCCCGCTCCGGCTCCTGAACAGCAACCACCGGCGGCGGCAGCATCGTCGCCTCATCCCGCCCACCACCGCTGATCTTGACAGGAAACCTCTTCTCCAGCAACACCCTCCTAGGGCTGCGCGTCCCCGCCGTCTCGGGCGACGAGCTCCTCTGCTCCGTCAAGATCCTCAGCGGCGACAGCTCCGTGCCCGACAGCACCCGACTATGCCGCGACGCCTTGGACGTCGGTCGGCTCGTCGATTCCGGCTCCGACGACGGCTTTCCAGCCCAATTCTCCTGCTCAGAAGCGCTCGTCTCGCCCACCGTCGACACAAAGGCCGACGACTCGTCTCCGCTGTTGGACGCTTCCTGTCTCCTCTGCGGATTCAGCTCCTGCTGCTGCACCGTCCGCAGCGGCGACGAAGCCATGCCGTCCGTTGGTTGCATGCGTCTGGATGAATGACTGTGTCGCCTCTCAGTGTTTTCAGCTCGTCTCTCGTCGACTTTGTTTTCGCCTTTGACTCCCCAAAAGGTTTTGAAACACGTTGCCAGTCGATTCGCGCCCGGAACGAAAGATACGTGGGTGGACACATGCTTTCCTGCGGGGCTGCTCCACCACCTCGTCCAAAATCCTGTGTTTACTCGTCGCCACGGCAACCATCGCGCTCCGGCCTTGTACCGCTCCGTGGAGAAAAAGAATCCTCCCTCCGTCATTAGCCCTTGGCAAGGGAAGGGAAAATAAAAAGAAAAAGAGCATCTCAATTGTACTGACTAGACCAATCCTCCTCCCCTCCACCCCTCCACCTCAATCTATGTATGTATTCATCGACACCAGCCTGCGCTCATCCTCTCCGACTGTCAGACTGAACATCGACGCGTCATCCTCCCTCCTCCACTCTCGCGTCGTCCACGCGTCACTACCTCGCGTCACTTCTTCACTCCAGTCCCGCCGCACCCGCTCGCAACCCGCTTCAAAACTCTTTTATTGGTCATTTCATAAAATCGTTACCGGGTAACTCGCCATGTTCTCAAAAGGTACACCTTTTCTTGGGCGCTCTGTTAAACAGCGGCAAGGCAAGGAAAGGAGGGGATATATAAAAGGGAAAAAGGCGGCGCCAGTGGGCATTGGCAGAAAAACAGCGAGTCGTAAAGTCATCATCTTCCAGACATCTCTTTCGTTTCCAGTAGCGGCACCCATCATGGTGCACCTCGGCGTAGGACAAAAGGAGATAAGAAGAAAACGAAAATAATAATAAAAAAAGACAACTCCTCAACTTGTTTAGTAACCAGAAAGCTTCCGCAATCGTTCGTTTCCCGCCTGAGGATCGTAACAGGCCCGGGCTGCTTTTCTTCTTCTTTTGCTCGTACTTCGTGTCGTTTCTCAGAGCTGTCAAAGTGAAAACGCCAAAGCAACAGCTAGCTGAAGCCGCTCTTTCCATGATTATTTCCATCAATGCAAAGCGTGACTCATCAGCCGTGTCATCCATGACAGGGCAACTTTTTTGAGAGAAAAAAAAGGCAACATGGAATCGGTAGTCGTCGTAGCTCGTCAACGCGTCTTTCCCATGACCAGGAGGAGTCCACTGCGAATACAAGACCAGAAGACGGGGCTGGGATGGCGTGGCAAGGCTGAAATAGGGCCAATGGAAAGAAATGGAGGCCCAAAACAAAAACACACAAAGAACGTCCCCATAAAACCAAAGGCTTGGTGTCATTGCGACCGCTGAGCATTATTACTCGGATTGCCGACGCTCGATACTGGTACCCGTCGCAACAGCTGCATTAAGAGATGAAGAAGGGGGTGGTGGAGGGGGAAAGAGGGAAGAGATGAGGCCGACCCGAGACATCATCGCCGTGGGGGCGCTGCGATGGCCGATGCGGGCCGACTCAGAGTATCATAGACGGGGGGTACCGTCGAATCCATCAACGTCTTTCGCCGCTTGAGTTCGAGACTGCCCATGCTGGCGGAGCCGTCGCCCGAGGTGCGAGACATGTCGTCCTCCTCGTCGCGGCCCCTCTTGAGACCGCCTGTCGAGCCGTTCATGATGGACGGCTGAGGCGCGTAGCTGCTGGCCATGGAGCCGCCAATATCCGTCGTCGACCCGTAAACATCGGTGCTCGACGCGTTGCCGTGTTGCGCCCGATCGGCGCCCGTCACGTTGAAGAGGTTGCTCGACGAAGGCACGCGGGGGGGCGTCGTGTAGCCCGCGTGCTGTGGGTAGTACGGTTGATGAGGTGCCGTCGTCCGCGGCGTCGCCCGTCCCGATGCGGGAGGGTGGTTCGGCGACCCCGTCATCTCCGAGGGCATATTGCCGTCGTTGGCCAGGCTTCCGACGCCCGGTGCCGTGTAGTTGTACGAGGTGCGAGAGCCGTCGTAGGTGCCGCTGTCGTGCGTGTATTCGGCCTCGTGCTCGTGGTCGGCCTCGTCATCGCCTGCCGGATGCTGGCTGGACTGCTCCGAGCTCATGACGTTGGGTGGCTTGACATCGTGCTGCTCGCCATGGGCCCCGCCGGCGGAGGGGCGGCTCGAAGGGGGCGCCATGTCGCTCTTGGCGTACGACTGCGCGTACATTCGGTCGTGGGTGCCATTGGTCGCCGTCTGATACGGAGACTGCTGCGCGGCTGAAGCGCCGTACATCTGGCGGGAGTTGTCGTATCCCGAAGCAGCCGAAGGGTACGATGACATGCTGTTCATCGAAGTGCCCGGTGGCGTCGTAGCTGCAATATACCATCAGTATCCCAGTTCAGGGTGGGTGGTGGGGGAGAGCAACGGTATCGTACCTTGAGCCCCATTCATTCCCTGCCCTTGCCAACCAAAGTTGTCCGAGGTTCCCATGGCGGCCATGACGGTCGAGGCGCCAGTCGGCGGCGTAGGGAAAGTATGAGCTCGGTCGAGAGATGGACGAGGGACGTTGGTTTGGGACGGCAGCGGGGGCTGAGGCCCAGGCAGGGCCATCGAGTGGTGGTGATGATGCGACTGTTGAATCGAGGGCAGACCCGGCGGGGGGTTTCTCAGCTGCCCCTGCTCCTGCTTCCGCCTCTCGGCCGCGGCCATGACTTGTGTGGACCTCGTCTGGTTGTTGGGGTGATACAGGAGCGCGCCGATGTTGTGGACGAAGAGGGGGTAGAGCATCTCGGTAATCTTTTCCTTGTTGGCGAAGTCGAGGGCACGATCGTATGGAATCCTGTCGCTGTCTTAGCACCCGCAACGGCCCGTCCACGTGCGTCTCAAACGGTAGAATGAGAAAGGGGGGGGAGCCCGCATACCAGACGCCCTTGAGGTGCATTGGCCCTATCTTGACGACATGTCGAACCTTTTCGCTCTTCAAGATGCCGTCTCTCCGACCACGGGTCATGCCAGCGACGTTGAGCAGCTTGGTGCCATTGATCATGTGGTTATCTGTCGGGGCGCGCGGAGATTAGCACAAACATGCCACACACGGAGGGAGGGGTCAGCGAGCCGTACCTTCGCGACGGGCAACACAGATGCCGCGAGCCTCGACCTGAAAGCAGAGACTGCCCTCGTCCTCCCACAAGGTGGCCGTGACGCGGGGCTTCATGCCCGGGGGCGGGTGCTGGCCCGTCGTGTCGAAGCCCGCGTATTGGTTCTGCATGGCGCTCTGGCCGCCGACGCCGGGTAGGGGGAGGACGTTTTGTGAGGCGCCCATGGGGTTGGACACGGCGGCGGTGGGCGGAGACGTCAGGCCATTGGTGTAGCCGTACTGGCTGTACTGGGCCGCGTTCTGGTACTGGGCGTGTCCGGGCTGCAGCAGCGGAGGTTGGTGTTGTTGGTAGTGCGTCATGGCGCTCGAGGTGACTGCATGAGACGCGGGGGCCTGGCCGGCAGACATGTGCTGAGGGTAGTACATGTCAGCGCCCTGGTTCATGGCGGCTTCGTAGCCCACAATGGTCGAGGGCGGGCCGGTGATGGCGTTGACGGGGAGCGTCGGGGACGGCGTCTTTGGTCCGTTGGAGGAGGCGGCCGAGGTGTAGGACGACTGTGACCCCGCGTGCGAGCCGACGGACGAGGCGATGGAGCTGACGCGAGGCGACGAGGTCCCCGACGAGTATGCCTGGCTCGGCAGAGGGAGAGGGAGCGACGGTAATCTGTCGGTACTCATAAACGAAGAGCGCTGAGCAGCTGTCTGAGCGTTGAGATATTGCACGTCGGACGATCCGCTCTGCACTTCGGTGACGGACGGCAGATCCAGCTTTTCGGTCGTGATCTGGAGTGTCGACCGATGGAAGGAAGGACTGAGGAGCGGCAGACGCTCGCTCCAAGACGTCGAGGTCGAGTCCGACTGAAGCGCGGCGCGGGAAAGCAGGACGAGAGAGGGAGAGGGAGGTAAAGTGTACGAGGGTATAGAGGAGACAGGAGGAGGGGGGGAAAGAGAGCAGAGGGCACGAGCGGCGAGCGTAAGTGCAGGCAAGATGCAGTTGGAAGGTGGCTGCTGCAGGTCTTGAGCGCTGTAAGGTTCGACGGTCTGCTTAAATAGGAGGCGGCGGCGCGAGTGCGTTTGACATGAGGATAATGGAGGGGGAAAAAAAGAGAGAGGAGGGGGGGGGGGGGGGGTTTGTAGAGAAGCGAGGTCGCGGAAGGGATTGCGGTCGTAGAGCGGGCACCGGAGGGGCAAGCAGCAGATGCCCACTATTACTGCAAGGTAAAGGTAAAAAGCGATTAGCTGCGCCCAAGATCTGAGCAATAGTGCATGGCTTCAAAGGCAAAGACAAGGGGAGGAGGGGCACAGCTTCAGCAAGACGAGGGACAGGAGCAGACAACGGTCGACGGCAAACGGCAGACAGGAAGACGGGAGAGAGCAGGGCCCGGGTAATGTGTAGGTAGAGCAGGTTATTGTGTGCGGGACGGCGCGAGGAGGCCCTTTTGGGGGGCGTTTTTTTTTTTCCATCTTGCCTTACCTTTTTATCTTTTTTTTTTCCCTCCGCTTTATTTTTTTTTTTTTGGCTCGCCTGCCGCCTCAGCTTCCCTGTCGACTTGAACACAGACTTTTTGTTGAGGACTCGCGGCTAGCAAGCCGAAAACGAGAGATTGATAGAAGAAAGCGTAGAGACAGGAAACAGCTCGAGGAGGCTGGGAGAGGGGAAACAACGACGATATAGGTAGTGGTAAGTAAGTGGGAAGATAACAGGGCCGGTCGACAAGGGGTCAAGGGACAAGGGGATGGGGGTTTAACAAAAAAGTAGGAGGTCGGACGCGAGAGACGACGAGCTGGCAAGGTTTTTGTTTTTTGGTGGTGAGGGCCGGAAGGCAATTACAGGCGTCAAAAAAGGTTGGAGGTCGATGAGGTACCGCGTCCCCCCCCCCTCCTCCTCCT
>NJES01000123.1:0-35594 GCA_002591395.1 Ophiocordyceps camponoti-rufipedis | reverse complement strand
AGCCTAGCCCCGCTATAGTAGGATTAAAGCTAGGAATCTTAGGTTTTAGTAGATTTAGGATTTAGTGTAAGGGGATAGCTACTATTAGGCTAGCGAAGATAACGAATGCTATAAGCGTCTTTATTTTAATAGCTAGGGAGGAGACAAAGTTATAACTGTTTAGATGCTAATTAATAGTAGGTTAAATAGAGGGCAAACGAAAGTGTAACTGTTTAGACGCTAATAGTAGGTTAAATGTAAGGTAAACGAAGGTATAACTATTATAATACTAATAATAGGTTAAATAAAGGGTAAACGAAAGTATACCTATATAGATAGTAATATAGGTTAAGACAAGAGAGCTTAGTTTACTTATAGGATTAGAGAAGCGTTACTAAGGACTCGCTCTACTATCCTATCTTTAACTCGTTTCGATCTATAGTTAACTAATCGTAGTTTAATATACGGGAGAGCCTTTATACTAGTATTTATACCTCCCGCTATAAGCCTCCTGTCTTCGCGTCCTCCGTATAACGCCTTGTTAATAGTAAGGCTACGCTCCCGTACATATACCTATACCCTTAGCCCTTGTAAATCTACGAGGCTAGAAGTATATAGTTAGCTACGGAGTAAAACGAGTTAGCTACGTATAAGAGCCGTTAAAACTAGGTATTGTTAAATAGCTATAAGTAAGTCTAGTATTTTCTATATAGAGGAACTAATAATATATATTAATTCTAATAAAGCTAGGGGGTAGGCTTAACCCTATTCTTAACCTATTATTATATTAGGTATCTTCTTAACTAAGTTACTATAATGTAGCTACCTCGTTCCGCTAGTAATTAGTTAGTAAACGTATTAACGCCTCTTATGTTAACTCCTAGCTAATAAGTCTACTAACATACCCCCCTAGCTAGAGCTCTCTTTCTAGCTAGATCTCTCGATAGCTTTATAGTTATCTATAGTAGTAGTTATACTTAGGTTATAGTATTAAGGGTTCTAGCTATAAGCTAAGTAAATATAAGCGTAGCTACGAGGTTTTTATAGGGCTACCCTAATTCTAGTATAAAAGGCTTTAGAGGGCTTCTTCTATCTCTTTCTCTTCTTTTTCTTCTTTAGCTTCTTCCTACCGTAAGTCCTTACCTCTTTAGCCTATAGGCTCCTTAACCTATCCTTTAGACTATCGCTAATAACGTTATAGATAAGCTTAGATTCTTTATTTTCTTAGGAAAAGCTTAAGCGCTTTAATAAGACTTTTAGTAATCTCCTTACCGCTACCGCTACTACCTTCGATCTTTCTAAAGGTCTTAGCCTTATTAAGGCTAAAGAGAATAATAATAATAATAATAACGACGACGATATAGCTAATAGTACTAAGGTAGCTAAGCTTATTATACTATCTCCTTCTTACCTTAAGGTTCGTTTCGTCCTATACTTTATTAGCCTATATAGTTACTTATATATTCCTAGGCGCCTAAAGAGCCTATCCTTCCTAGCGATAAACGTATAGAGCTATACTCCCTATACCTCCTTAATAACGAAGACTACTACCTTTAGCTTAGTAAACCCTAAGCTAAATCCTACGCTACTTACGCTATTAACTACTACCGCTACGAGTAGGCTATACTTATCCTCGCGTATATAGCTATCGCCTAGTAGGTAGTACTATACTACGAAGGTAGGGAGGTAGAGGAGATAGTTAAGGCTAGGGAGCTCGTCTTCTTAGCGAAGTAGGTTTAGTATTATCTCTCTATCCTAGAGACTATAGGCTATATCCCTAAGTAAGTCCTATTTACCCTATTTTCCTTAGATTATACTAATTATCTTATAGGGGGACTTACGAAATTATTTTATCTAGTAATTATCTATCTACTAGGGGTAAGTCCGCCGTTATAACTACCCCCCCTACCCCTAAGGTAGAAGAAGCTAAGGAGGAAGGTAACGACGACGATAATAATAATAATAATAAAGGTAAGAACGAGAATAAGGATAAAGATAAAGATAATAATAATAATAAGGAAAAGAAGTTAGTAGCTATTAAGCGGCGCCTAAAGGTAATAGAGGTATAGGGGAAGAGGATTATTACGTTAGAGGTAGAGGTTAGGGCCTATAGGTCTATAACGAATTAGTTAGGGGGGGGAAAGTAGGTATCTTTTAAGGAAGAGCCTAAGCGAAAGCGTTAGAAGCTACCTAAGGCTCTAGGTAAGGCTAGCGGCTCTTTTTAGCTAGAATTAACCTTTTTCCGTCTCTATTAGCTTCTAGCTACCTTATCTCTACTCCTTTTTCCTACGGTTTCTTTTTACTCCTTTAACCTCTACTTAACTTCTTCTTCCTTAATTAAGGTCCTTATATTATAGATAGCATTAAGCTTTCTAAACTCCCTTAGCTTCTAGGCTAGGAGTACCTTTATTATACTATCTGCCCTTATTAAAGCTATTAGAACCTAGGTAAGCTCTATCCTTCTTCCTTAAACTTCTTAACGGAGCTAGTACTAATAAATATCGATATACCTTAGCTTCGTCGTAAGCTTCGCGCTTAGCTATGTAAGTAACCTAATAGTTTATTAGTTATTATACTCTAGGCAGATACTTTAGTCTAACTAAATCTTTAAGGTATTTAGTATCTTACTAATAAAAATCGCTTCTTTCGCTACGGAAGACACTACTAATAACTCTACCTTAGTACTTAAAGTTATAATAGTATCTTACTTTAAGGATTTCTAAGCTATTAGACCTCTATAGAAGGTTATAATAAACCTACTTAAGCTTTTCCTATCCTCTATATTATCCGTAAAAGAAGCGTCGCTTAATCCTAAGAACCTAGGGTCTTAGGTAACCGTTTTACTAGTCCCTAGCTAAATCCCCTAGGTTCTTATTCCGCTTAGATACTTAAGGACTTAGTCTACTACTATCTTATACCTTTGTAACGGATTTAAGTTAAACTAGGAGAGCTTAGAAACTATAAAGCTAATGTCTAGCCTAGTAGAAGTAGCTATAAAGATAAGTAATCCTACCTTTTATTAATACTATATAGTATCCTTTAGGGTTCCTTACTTAGTTAATCTCTTAAGCTAACTTACTTCTATAGGAATCTATAGGATCTTTTCTTCTAACTTATTAAGCCTAGGGAAAAAGCGGTAGACTATCTTATCGATATAAGCTTCTTAGGTAAGGAAAATTTACTATCTTACCTAATCCCTAATAATATAGATACCTAGGAACTACTTAAGGTCTCCTACTATTATAAGCTCGAATAGCTTCTTTAACTCTTCTATAATCCTCTCTTTAACCGCTTAATCTTCCTTAGTAAAGGCCTAGATAAAGTTATCTACGAAGAAGAAGGCTATAACCTTCCTAATTATTATTACGTATAGCTCTTATAGTAGACTATATATCCCCTAGGCTATTAACTTATCTATAAGAAACTACTACTATAGGAAGGGGGACTACCTTAGTCTATATAAAGCCTTACGGAGCTAGAGAATAACGCTTCGTTTCGTATATCCTAGGGGTATCTATATAAAGACGATCTTATTATTTAATAGAGTATTAACGAACGTATTTACTATATCTATCTATTTAAGTTCGAGGTTATACTCTACTACTATTACTAGTAAGGCTCTTATCGATATCCCTACGAGGGTTATTACCTAAGTTAGTAAGTCGTTATCTTCCTACTAATTTCCGTATATAACTAAGTAGGCTTTATACTTTATAAGAGCTCCTTCCTTATTAGTTTTATAGGTATATACCTATTTATAGTATAATACCTATTTTCTAAGGGTTTAATAATAAGAGACCTCTTCCTACGACTTTAACTCTATATAAGATTATAGGTAAGCTTACTAGGCTTCCTTAAATTCTTACCTTAGCGGGTACGTAGCTAACTCCCTCTCTTTTTTAGGCGGATTAGGTAAGTCCTAGACTATCTTCCGTAGCTTTAACTTTAGCTTAAACTATCTTCCTATAATAAACGCTCTATAGATTAGCGACTCGATCTTTTATAGCCTAAAGTTATCGAATCTTCCTTCTTCTTTTCGAAGTTACTTACCTTCTAGGGTAAGCCTTCTACGAGCTTCCCTACTATTTTCTATAGTATTCTTAGTAGGGAAGTACCTTTACGTCTAGCCTCTACGGCGGATAGGTAGATATACTAATAAGACTATATTTAGATTATTATCTATTATTAAGGGAGAGAGTAGACTTTTATTATCTCTCTTATATCCCTACTTAGAAGCTTTAGGCTAATCCCTTTACTCTAGGTCCTCTATATCGTTATCTTCTTTTATAGGCTCTTAGGGCTCTATTACTACTATAATTATATCCTCTATACTATTATACGTAGGATCTTCTTCCTCTTCTTCTAAGGATTTAGCTAATACTTTATAAGTACTTACCTAGTTTTCTAGAATTACTATAGCTCTAACTACTTCTACTATAGTCTTAGGAAGCTCTCTTAGCTAGTTCGCTATATCGTTAAACGTTACGTCCCTTATTAATATAACCTTACCTAGCTCTAGTACTTAGATCTAAAAGATATTTAAAGAGGCGTACCCTACTAGGTACCTAATCTACGCTCTTAGCGCTAGCTTCTTCTTCTTATTACGGCTAAGCTACGCGTTATCTATTATAGTATACGCCCTTAAGCTATATACTTTTAGATAGTTATATATATAAGGTTCTACCTTCCTAGTCTATCTCTCTAAAGGAGTCCGCTAATTATTATCGGACTAGCTTTTATCCCTTAGAGGCTTTAGAGTCTTATTTCTAAGGAAAGCTACTATACTAATAATTTCCTACTATAGATCGTACGGAAGTCTAGCTACGATCCTTATTTTCCTTACTCTTTCTATTACTATACCCCCTAAGCGTTCCGCTCTACTATTCTATACTAGGGTATTTAGCGTAGAAGGCTTAGCCTTAATACCTCTTCTCGCTAGCTACTACCTAATCTTCTTTATAAAGAGCTTATTATCGGATTAGATAACCTTAACCTTCTTATTATAGCGGGTCTCTACCTAGCTTACGAAGTCTTAGAGAGCTACGAAGCTATACTTCTCTTAATAGTTTAGTATAAAGTATAGCGTTATAAGCCCTAAGGCTATATCTATTATAAATATTATCCTTCTAAAGTCTTCCTTATCTAGATTAAGCTTAGTCTAGTTAATCTATAACTCTTCTCTAGGCTTCCTTTCGTAGAGAGGCTAACGTCGAGATATCTATTAGTAAACTCGTCCTCTAGCGTAGTACTCGTATTCTACTATCTTTAGTCCGATAATCCTAACCTTTATCCTTTTTCCTAGCTTTTATAGTACCTATAGCCCTAGATAGCCTAGTCTCTTATACTATAGCTTTGCCTTAGCTTTAGGTATAACTCGTAGCTTTAATCTTCTTACTTTCGTAGTAAAAGTAGCCTCTAGTCGATTTCCTTTAGGCCTTAGTTTATATTATAGTATATACTAACTAAAGGAGAATTTAATAACGTAGATAGGTTTATTACTTCCCTTCCTTATAATAACTAACGGATTTAGAATAGTATCTTATCTAAAGCCCTATTCCTTAAGCTTCCTATATAATACTATACTTATCGCGAAGGTTAGGTAGAAAGTAATATCCTTAAGTCTTAACCTCTCTCTTATCCCTATTAGTAAGCTAACCTTAAGATAGACTATACTATATCTTTTAATATTAACCTTACTATCGCCTATCTATATAGAATTAGTTATAAAGCGTTAGAAGGACTTAAATTAGGATAAGTCGTTATTTACGTAGATAGAGGTACTAGTGTTAAGGATCGCTAAGTTAACTAGAAGATAGTCTATAGAGCTATTTCTATCTCTATATATATTTACTTCTCTAGCTATTTAATAACCCTTAGCCTTAGCCTTCCCTAACTATTAATCTAAGGCCTTAGTCTTTTCTCTAATCTTCTAGACCTAGCGCTTTAGGTTAGAATCGGTTTTTATTACCTTTTCTACCGCTTTTCTCTACGTTATTAATATACTTCTTCTTTCTAGGGCTAACCCTTCTATAACTACCTAATAGGTCTCGAGCTTATAGCTAATATATCTATACGTATTATATATAGGTTATACGTTTACTACCCTACTCTAGCTTTAAGTTCCGTAGAGTAATCTACGGTCTAAGCCCCTTATACCCCCTAAAGGTTAGGTAGGTCTAGGAGTCTACGATAGTACTTATTCTTATAAAGACGTTATAGGGTTATTATCTTCTAGTACGTTCTTAGCCTTACTTTTTCCTTTATTATAGGATTTATTACGCTTTTCTAGGTAATCTTAGACTAATAATATTATAGTACTTCTTTTAATCCCTTACTTACCTAACTTCTCTTATAGTAATAGCTCTCTAATCTAACGAACGATTACTAGGACTATCTACGTCGATACTTTATTTATCGCCGCTTATTATAGGGGTAGAGCCTTACCTATAGTCGTTACGATTATAGCCTTCTAAAAGATATTACTAGTAATTTTCTTATACTTAACTACTTCTTCCCTTAGTACTATAGCTAACCTATCGCTTAGAGGCTTTATAACGTTAGTAATATCTCTTAACTAAGTACCCGAAAATAGCTACGGTAGGCTATATTATCTTACGTTTACTATAATCTTCTCCTACTACGTTAACTAAGTTAATAGGTCTTTATTAAAAGCGCGCCTATTAGCTATTAGCCCTACGTATTTATTTCTAGTAATCTTCGCTATATATCTATTAGAAAGTATAGATAATACTTTAAGAGTTTTAAACTAAGTATAAAGGCTTTACGTTTAGTTTAAAGAAGTAGCTTTTACTTTACTAATTAATCTAAGAATAACCGTATAGGCTTTTATAAGGAAAGCTAAGACGTAGTTAAATTCCTTAGCTTAGGTCTCGTATATCCTAAAGGCGAACTAAAAGTCTACCTTTCTTTACGTAGAGATCTAGGTAAAGGTTATAGGGTTCTATAGTCTTCGTTAGATATAAAGATAGTCTATAAACTTTAGTATAGTTAAGCGTTCTAGCTCGTTTTTATTATTAGTAAATATTATCCTATAGATAATAGGGTCGATCTTACTTATAACCTCTCTCTTCTAAGCGTCCTAGTCTTTAAGGTCCGCGAGCGTAGCTCGCTAAGTCGTTTAGTCTAAAGATATTGTTATAGGGAATAGCGAAGCTTATATAGGGTTTTTTTATAAATTATAGTAATTTTTACGTAGAAATTATAAGTCTTTAATACTATCTCGACTTCCTAGGCTTATAACTATTAAATAGCTATAAGTAAGTCTAGTATCTTCTATATAAAGGAACTAATAATATATATTAATTCTAATAAAGCTAGGGGGTAGGCTTAACCCTATTCTTAACCTATTATTATATTAAGTATCTTCTTAACCGAGTTACTATAATATAGCTACTTCGTTCCGCTAGTAATTAGTCGGTAGACGTATTAACGCCTCTTATATTAACTCCTAGCTAATGAGTCTACTAATAGGTATATCGGATGCCGTAAGAAGAGAACATATAAGACTTATTAGGTTGTGAGTAGATTCGTAGCGGAAGAGATGTAGAGGACGGATAGGGGCATCGAACGAAACTCGATATTGTACAAGTCCGTACGAGGCCCCTTTCAATGCCGTCGTATAACTCGTAGAATCAGAGAGGAGCGAATCCACGCCTACTCTTCGTTAAAATGCTTGAGTTGGGCGTCCCATGGTTAGGCTCCCTCTTTCGACCCTTGCTCAAAAGCACTCAAGAAGCTAGAGTTAAGATGAAAGATTTGTCATACCTTACTCGTGCATTTTGAGATATGGCACACTCATTACCATCTTGAAACATCTAACCAAGACTCGCCTATGTATGGCTTTCACACGGACAAGGCCATCCCTTCACAACATGACGGCTCATTCACCGCGGGACGCCTACCCCCGTCACAGCCTCGTATCGACTCATTCATGCTTTCGAGACTCATGCGGTTGAGCTGCTAAAATCTGTCTCGATGCCCTCTTTATCTATGTAACTAATCCTTCGTAGCCTCCACCTTGATACACTCCTCCGGGTTCAACTCATTGCACTCGACCTGCTCCTCCTCCTTCCTACCCAAAACATCGCCAAGATCAGTCTCAGGCTTCACCACCGGCTTAACCATATCCCTCCCACCCCCCCTCGCCTCAAACGCGCAAGCCATCCCGATCAAAGCCTCTTCACCGAACCTGTCCCCGGCAAACGCCAACCCAAACGGCCGGTTGGGCCCAGACCTATTCAGCGGTCCAACAGGACTGGGCTTAAACGGTGAATCGTCAGGGAAGCGACCCAGCGGCACGGTAATCAGGGGCGTGCCCAGTGAGGATGCCAGACCAGAGAGCAAGTCTGGCGTTCCCACGAGGGCATCGAGGGACTGGTTTGCCAGCGCGCCTGTTATTCCTCTTGGGCCTGAAGAGTCTATTTCGGCGTTCAAGGCGGCCCAGTAAAGGGCTGAGCCGGCTTCTGCCGCGCCAGGACTCAATGACGAGTCCCAGGCTGCTGTGTCACGAAAGGGGAACTCTTCTCGTGGCTCTCGCTGTGTAAAGGCACGGAGGTCGGCCAGAGATGTTATGTTCTGCGGGTTCGTCGTCAGCTTCGAGAGGTATTTCGTTGGCAAGTCGGCTTTCATGTCGGCGCCCAAGACATTGACGCTGGGGTCGGACTCGTCTGTCAAACCGGGCATGTCGATATCTTGAATCACTTCAGCGCCTGCTCCCCGAAGGATGTCGAGCGCCTTGTTGAAGGCTTCGCGTACAGGCTCTCTAAGTCGTCCATCCAGGGCTCGAGGAACTCCAATGCGTCGGCCCTGGAGACCGTTGTCGGTGCAGGCAGCGACATAGTCCGGTAGAGCGCCTGGCGGAATAGCATCGGTGTAGTTGTCACGCTCATCGCGTCCAGCAACTACAGCCAGTAGCGAGGCAGCGTCTTTGACTGTCCGAGCTATAGGCCCAACCGTATCTCTCCTCTGTGAGATGGGAACGACTAGGTATCGCGACGTGAGTCCGACGGTAGGCTTGATACCGACCACGTTGTTCCTTTCAGCTGGGCTCACGATGGAACCTGAAGTCTCGGTGCCCAGAGTTGCCCAAGCGAGGCCGATTGAAGCAGCAATGGCGCTCCCTGACGATGAGCCTGACGGATCCTGCTGTTGGAAATAGGCGCCTACAGCCTGTCCCCCGTAAGCTGACCAGCCGTTGGTCGAGTTGCTGCTTCGAAAATTGGCCCATTCAGAGAGATTCGTTTTTCCAAGGATAATGGCTCCTGCTTTACGAAGTCTCGAGACAACGCCGCTGTCTTCCGGGACGCGAGCACCGACGAGGGCTAGAGATCCCGCCGTGTTGTTCATCTGGTCAAAGGTAGCAATGTTGTCTTTGATCAGGATTGGGATGCCGTAGAGAGGCTTTGAAGATGCCATTCGCTTCCTATCCTTGTCGAGACGTTTCGCTTCGTCCAGGGCGTCTGGGTTGATCTCGTTGACGGCATGTAAGACGTCGTTGACGTCGTTTATCCGCGACATGTATGCTTTGACAAGGTCGACGCTGGTGAAGCAGCCCCCGTCGAGGCCCTCCCGCAGCTCATCCAGCGTGGCATCCAACAGCTGCAGAGGGGACTGGCAGGCGTCATACTTGAGGGCGCCAGCAAGGTGAAAGAGACCCAAGAGAACGACAAGTTTCATGATCGTGTAGTTGCTTCCCGCTCGAGTCTCCCGAAGACCAGGGAAGTGTCTTTAAACCATCTCAGTCTCACGCGTGACGACATGGTCTTAGGGCCAAAGCTGACGTGCCGATCCCCCGGGCAAAAGTTCCGGTCGGGTGCATGCCTTGTCGCCTGCCTGCTAGTCTGATGAGCTAGATAACAGACGAGACGTTCAATTGGCAGACCATGTCCATCTGTTTGTTTCAGAGACTAGCCGAGTCTAGGTGAAACATGATTCGCTGATTGAAACTGATGATCAGGCTCAAGACAGCTGCTTGCATCGCGCTTCTCTCGCCGAGATTCCATCTGCTTCAGAGGCCTGCAGAGTGCCTTGCAGCTCATGTGAGTCATAGGGGTGCATGAGGTTGCTGCAGTCAGCACGTGAAGAACCGGACAGCGGCTTGTTTAGGAGCATGGTTGGGCTGCAACGGGTATATTCATCATGAGCCGTGAGAAGTTGTAGATCAGGAGGAAGCTCTAACACTCCTTTTTCCCCGTAGAGTCGAGGCAGGGACCAGCAGAAACCTAACCCAAGAGGCTCAGTCGTGACTGAAGCTGGAGATTTGAGAAACAAATACCTTTCGTTGTACGGTGGATGTTTATACATGTAAGTAAAAACAGAAATCAAGTTCTGGACTCGAACATAACACAGTACACAACGTGAAAGATGGGAAACAATATAAGGAACCACAAACAGACGCAGACGTATAAAGCATTGCAACCCAGTCAACTGAGCCTACGCCGACACAAACACCTACACACGAGCCTTGGTTATTCCAGATCCCACTTTCTCAAGCCCGTTCCTTGGAGCCCGCCTCGGCAGTCAGAGTCTGGCAAGGACGAGCACCTTCGACGATCTTGATACAGAATTGGAGGTTGCTGCCTTGTGTCACTGGTAATCACTGGTCAAACTCCCCTCTTCTCGCAGCCAATGAACCCCTCGAGCATCCATCCCTTGGTCCCCTTCCTGGGTTTTACCAGGACGTCTCTAATCTAATCTGACGTTTGATTGCAACCGCTCTACTCCACTGCAATTTAGTACGAGAATCTGAAGTCGCTCATGGTTCCTTCGAACTGCAGTCTTGGCCTGTTTTGGCTACACGCGCCGAGGCATGAATCGTTAGCACTCGAAACATACGGTGTCGGGTGTCAGACCTCTAGCCGCTTTTTGAATAGCTAAGGCCATGTATGATGCTACTATACAGTAGAGAAAGCGTATGCTTTGCAAGTTGCACTGAGCACCAAACTCACATCAAAGCCACTGTGCAGTTGCCCCATTTCATATAGGCTCTAAACAACGATTAAGAAAGTCTCGTCGTCTACTCGAGGACTGCTCATTGAATATTCAGTACGTTAGCCTGAAACAAACAGAGGCAAAGTGATAGCTGGCTGCATTATACACCGAGATGTAGACAGAAGGGCAATACTTATCACGGTCCTATAAGTTGTCAGAGCCCCCCGTATAGGACCGCGATTGGTCTCATCGTTTCCCTCAGCCTGAAGGACGCAAAGAAGCGCAGTACATCATGGAGACGATGCAAAGGATCTTTCAGAGCTGTCACACTGACCTGATTTCGAAATTCGGCCGAGCCGTAAGGCCTCTCAAGACAGCCTCTTTAGACGCAGTGTACAACGCCTTGTATAAGTCCTGATCGATATCACTCCCTCTCGCGCTCGCTACCGCTTCCACCACAAGATGACACAAGGCAGAATGCTTAGCCTCAAGCTCATCCTCGTCCTCGTCCTATACATCACCACCACACAAGCCTACAACCCCAACGCCATCTCAGAAAAGACAATCTCAGTGGCAGAGGCAGCAACACTTGCAAACCGTAACGTTCTTTTCGAGGGAGAAACCTGGACGCTCAGCCGAATCGCACTACAAATCAAGACCACGCAGAGCCATCGACCGTTTACGAATCGGTACCACCAGGACGGACGGAAGATATTCAACGGCTTCTATGGCTTGATTGCCATCGACCTCCCGACGCGTATGACGAGCGTCTGGATAGAGATGCTTCAATCGCTGATGAGGCGTCTACAGAACTAGGCAGTTATTGGGCCATCTTAACAAGCGACAAACACTCCTTGCTCGGCATCGTCTCACGAAACTATCAACGCAACCAGTCTAAAGCCCCACGTCTCCATCCAATCTTTACCCTCGTCTACAACGTAGAAAAGGAGAAGAAATCAGGCGCCTATCTTAACCACGGCCTTCTCCCCGATCCAGTCCCCCTTGTAAGTGGCGGGCAGATACCACGTAAGGCGTTGGCGGCCGCAGTCTACGATCATGGCTCGGAATCGCATTTCTCAGAACAGCTACGAGACTCGACAATCTCGCAGCTGATTGGCAGATATGGCAGTGAGTTCCCTCCGAATTGATCCGAGTCATTGACGCCAACCGTGCAGCCAGACCGCCACCCCTTCATCGCCGTCATCTACAACCACGCCCGCACGGAGATACACAGTCTGGTGGGATACGCTCGCATCCGACATGTTCGAGACTCGTCCAAGCACACCATCCTCTATCAACCTCCCCGCTACGGACTACCGAGAAGACCTCATGCAGAGAGGAGATGTCAGCCGATGCCGCTGGGCTACATCGTTACCTTTCAGCCTGGGACTAGCGAATTTGCCATGGAGAGCCACTATAGGATGGTGGCGACACTCAGTCCCGAAACCCCCATCCAGCAAAGATACCAAATTGGCAACTTTCGTGGTTACGCCGCCTTTTTCGATGAAAAGACAGCCAATATCATTCAAAGAATGAAGGTGAGCAACCTCGACACCCCTCTGAAACGCAGCTAACATTGAAGCCAAGATCATCGCTCTCGTCGAGAAAGAAAGTCTCCAGGGCGATCAGCAACGCAATCCACATCAAGGCGCTCACAACACCCAACAACACCTCTACAGCACATCCACAAACACGACCACCCCCCTCTTGGACACCCAAATCCCCTCAAGCAACACATCCGCAAGACTTCACGCCCCCTCTTGGGCCACCATGATGCTAAACTCCCCCTGGCAACCATCCGACCAACCGCCCCCCCGCAAGAGAGCGAGACTCATGCCCCCAAGCCCAGCCTCGCGCGAGGGAAAAGGCACGTGGGCCTACGTGGTCGACTCTGGCATCAGCATCCTCCACCAAGAGTTTGAGAACAGGCTGCGTCAGGGTCTTTGTATCGCCGCAGATTGTCAGGAAGACGTCGACTTTTTCGGCTATTGGTTTGATGCTACGGGGCATGGCACGCAGGTTGCTAGCATCATAGGCGGTGCGAAGAATGGTGTTGCGAAGAAGACGACTCTCATAGACGTCAGAGTGGTGAATGCTTGTGACGGTAAGTGGCTGCCAATTCAGGCTGACGGTACCCTCGCTTACAGCCTTAGGGACAAGTACCAGCTTAATCATTACGGCACTCCAGTGGATTCTGAACGACATCAAAGCCAACAAAAGAGAAAGCAAGTCCGTCATCAACGTATCCATCGGTCTGATTCCTGCCTCTCTCCTCCCCAGACAAACAGACAACTAACCTGGAATCCAGGCAGCCATTGCTTCTTCAAAACCTTTGCTCAATGCCGAAACTACGGCTTCTCCGCCATCCGCGAACACATCTACCGCGAAATCCACGCAGCCGGCATCCTCGTCGTCGTCTCCGCCGGCAACCAAGCCCTCCCGGCAGCATGGGATACCCCCCGCGGCAAACCCACCGTCCTCACCGTGGGCGCCGTCGACAGCGACTGGCAAGAAGCCCCCTTTTCCAACTACGGCCCAGCAGTCGACGTCCTCGGCCCGGGCGTCAACGTCCCCTGCGCCGATTGGAACACTCTAGACGGAGACATGGTGGTGTCGGGCACTTCCATGGCTGCGCCGTTCGCTGCGGGCTTGGCGTTGAAGTTGCTTTCGGACGAGGACTTTCACTCTCCGACCGAGGTTATGGGACGAATTAAAAGCATGTCAATCGCGGACATTTGTGTCTTGGTCCGGACGACGCTAGGTGTCGGTAAAGGAATGAGGCGGGCCGTTCCAACAACGCGTCGAAGATTGTACTTGAATCCTCGATATAATTGGTGACGTGGAGTTTGGGAGATGCCTGTAGAGAATCTTTCGATATAATTAGTGACGAGAAAGTTGGAGGCAGTCTGCCAGCGCAGATTCCCGTTTCAGCAAAAAGACATTAACCAGCTAGTAGATCGGTAGGTTTAAATAAACATTATAGCTACTAGTTTTCTCTATCTACGGTTCCTAGGAATATCCGGTTAATATCAAGCGCAACTCATTGAGGCTTCACTAGTTAACCAACTAACTAACCAACCAACCAACCAGCCAATCCGACTCAAGCCCACCGCCCCACAGCTACAGGGTAAGCCCAACCTCCCAACCTCACACCGCACACCAACCTCAACCCTCCACCACATGGACCCCCGAGTATGTCTGTCCGCAAGCCCTCTCCGCTGGCAACCAACTAACAAGCCCAGAAATTCACCGCTCCAGCAGCCGCCTTCACCATGGCCGGCCTGCTCCTCGTCTACGTCCGCATGGCCATTCACACGGCGAAGAACCAGAGGAACGGCGTGGGGAGGAGGAAAGGCGGAGGCGTGGACGAGAGCGCCGGGGATTGAGGAACCGCCGGGGTTGAGGAACCGCCGGGGATTGAGGAAGCGTCTGAGACTGCTAAACGGGCAGGGCTAGACAGCCAGCTCACTGATCTTTGTCGACGCATACAAACGTCCTAACTTCTACCACTCGCAGAGCAAACACCTATATCGCATGCTCCCAAAAGGCAACAAAAGAAAAACCCCTCGAGGGTATAAAAAGCAAGACATAACATGTACGTAGAACCCACCGAAGAAAGGAGACAAAAGGAACCATTCACGCCGCACGAGGAACCCAAAGTCGTCTACAGGGTTACGCTTTTCCTTTCATCCAACCCGGGTATCATCGCCTGCTCCATGCCGTCCGTCATCCGTCCGTCCACCATCCTCACTCACACGACCCCCAGCGCCGCCCTGCCCTCCATCTTTGCGCTGTTGAGCTGCCGCATCACGCACTCGTACGTCAGCATCGTCACCGTCGCCGCCGGCACCGCTCGCATCATATTGGTGCCCAGCCCCGCGTAAAAGGCGCGCCAGCCCTCTTCCCGCAGGATGGTGCGGAACGTCATGACGATGCCCCTGTACTTGGGCCCCCCTTCCACGCCCGAGCCTCCGCCGCCGGATGACGGGGTCGACACTCCCAGCCCTTGAAGGTAGTGTTCGCCTGCCAGCGGCCGCCGCTGCGTCTGCAGCCGCGTGCGGATCACCTCGTGCGGGTACGTCGCGCTGCTGGCCAGGATCTTGGACAGGATCGAGGCAGACAGGATGCCGAGCCAGTGCGCCTTTTCGCCCTGAGCAGGTATCGCGCCCATGCCTTGCCCCGTAAAGCTCGTCTTGAGAAACTCGTACGTCGGGAACTGGACCGCCACGTGCGTCAGGCCCAGGAGAGCCGGCGTCAATCCCGAGTAAAAGGAGGCGAGGCCCTCGGACGAGTACATCTTCCGGGCGGCGTCCATGGTGGACCGGTAGTGCCACGGCTGTAGCGTCGGGCGCGCCACGCTTCGAGACTTGGGATAGAGCGATTCGAAGTGGTGGTCGGCCTCGGGCATGTGGCTCTGCGACATGAGTCTAGTCTTGATGACCCAGATGGGGTTGGTGACGACGGTGCTGCTCGCGCCAGCTATTATGGAAGACCAAAAGCTCACCGTGAATCTATTTTCTGCTCAAGCGTTAGTCAGAGGACAACAACAGTGACGTCAGGGAGAAGGAGAGAAACACACCCGAATGACGCGCCAACCAGCCCTTGCTCTTGTTGTAAATGGTGAACCACACGGCCCACGTCGGCAGGTAGCCGAGAATGATGGGCCCCAGGCCTCTGTACATGCCGCGGACGCCCTCCTGGCGCCAGATGACCTTTGCGGTGCCGACCAGACCGTTGTACATCTTGGGGTGACCGACGTGACGGCCGTCGTCGACGAGTCGATAGGTTCCCTGCGCCTGCAGCTTAGTTTTGATGACGTCGAGCGGGCAGGTGACGACGCCCGAGGTGAAGCCGCCGAGCGCACCGGCCAAGGCGTTGAACTGCGAGTCCGAGGCCCCGACGGCCCATCGCTGAAGCAGCGTCGGTCGAGCACCCGTAGGCAGTCCGGGAGCGGAGCCGTCGCCGCCCAGTCGACCATCATCGTCGTCTTCGGAGGAGGAAGCCGAGGCGGAAGCGGAAGACCGAAGAGCCCGGCGGCGTGCCTGGGAGGACTCGTCGTGAGACATCACAGCGCCCCTCCCAAGCGCGCCGTCGGATGTGAAGAGCGAAAGCGAAGGAGGGTGGAAAACAGGAGCGAAATCTGGTAGACGACGATTCAAGAGGACCACGACACGGCCGCTGCGGGGAAGACGGCGCTTCCACGCCGCAGTCAGCTCAGCCACCTAGCGAACGCCACCGGCCATTGGCTCCGAGGAGACGTCGTAGCTGCTTGTTGCTTGTTGCTTGTTGCTTGGTAAAGGTGCGCGCGCGAGAGCAAGCAATTGGACCGAGGTTGTGTGCGTCGATGGAGCGAGGTCATGGCATGGCCGCCGAGGAATGACAGCTGCCAAAGCCGAAGAGATGCCGGAAGCGGGGGGCAAGGGGATTGCGGGGCCGACTGCTGAGTCATTCCTGTAGATTCCGTCGTCAATCGGAACCATCCATCCCGTCACGTGAGAGATCAGCCGCACGTGACGCTGCCATCCATCCCCTTGACCTCCTTGACCTCCAACCTCGAGCATTCAGCGCGAAGCAACAGAACCGACCGCCACCATGAGCGCAGTCTCCCTCGGACCCTTTATCCTGCAGCGCCCATGGCTGCACAAGATGATTATGCCTCTTGCCAATTGGTACGCCAACGCCGCCGGCTACCGCAAGCTGGGTCTGAGGTAAAAACCGATCAACGAACCGAGCTCCCGGTGCCTCGTCCTTCATGAAGCTGACGTCTTCGGATTCAGATACGATGATCTTCTCGAGGAGGAGCGCGAAGCTGTTCAGATAGCCCTCAAGCGTCTGTCTCCCAAGGAGGCCTACGACCGCGTCTACCGTCTCCGCCGCTCTACCCAATTGAGCTACCAGCACAAGCTGCTCCCCAAGGAACAGTGGACAAAGCCCGAAGAGGTAGACATGCTCCTCGTCTCTCCGAAACTCTCGCTAAGGAAGCACAGGACACGCCGTATCTCCGCCCACTCGTCGAGCAAGTCGAGGCCGAGCTCGCCGAAAAGAACGCCTTTGACTCCATGGAAGTTTTCAAGAAGCACTGAGTGCCTCAGTCTGAGAGCGTCGAGCCCGGCCTGCCATTTCATATCCTTCTGTTCTCGTATAGTGTACTCTCAAGGCAGCTGCTTCATAGCCGCTCGATTGCCCGGGGCCGTCATTGCTTTGCACACCTATGTGATAGATTGATTATATGGTACTACTGCAGCTTACAGCTATGCTCGCTTGGCCACACGACCCTGCAGCTTTTGAGATATTCCCCTCATCGCCATGTACCCTGCCACTCGTGAAGCTCCCTGTTGAAAGCTCACGCTCCGGCCAACTCAGAACGCGTTCGACACCTTGTAGACAAGAAACGCTGTGTCTCCACGACAACCGTCTCATTGCTCGCCGTCGTTGCGTATCCTGACCAACCCACCACCCACATCATCGCTCCAGGCCAGCGGCCGCTCTGAACACAACACCACCCATCTGTCATCCCAAAATATCTCCTGACCTCGTCTCTGCTTATTTCACCGTAACTCGTGACGAATCACGTCCTTCTCCCCAGCGCATCACCTTACATACGCTGATAGAACAGCAGATAGGCGACCTTGTTGTCCTTGAGGCTCTCCTTGATCTGCTGCTGCTTGTCGTCTGTGTTTCCATTGCCGGAATTGCCGTTGACGACGCTGCTCCAGCGCTTGCTGCCGCTGGTCGAAGCTGTGACCTGCTTCCATCCCTCGGCGTCGTCGCCAGCCTCTTCGTCGTCAATGACGCCGAAACGATTGGCCGACGCGCCCGCGCCGCCGTCTCTGCGACCCTCCCTCGGATCTTCCTCGGAACCGCCCTCGGCCACGTCCTCGCTGCGGACGCGTCGGAGGACCGTGTCGTCCATGCGAATCCACTCCAGTCCATCCTGCCGGCGCACGTCGACGGTATAGTGACCGCCGCTGGCGTTTCTTCCGTGATGATAGACGACGCTGACGAGCCTGTACTTGGGCATCGCGCCGTCGCCCATGCTGTGACGCTTCTGCCTCGACACGGCCTCGCGCGGAATCTCCAACTCCAAGGGATAGCCAATCTTCTTCCAGACCTTGATGGTGCCATGGCCCTCGGCGTCGAACTGAAAGCGCTTAAGGTGCAAGATGAGCACCGGGGGGAGCGACTCGATGAAGACCTGCTTCGTGGCCGTCACATCCTTGCCGCGAGGAGAGTTGAAATCGCCTTGGAGACGCTCCGGCCGGGTCAGCCCGCGCAAGGCGTCGACCACGTTGCGCACGTCGGGCGAGCCAATATCGAGCTGGAGTGGCTGGTAAGGCTCAGTGGTGATGGAATCCTTGAGTCCGGGAACTCGAAACTCGGATCGGAGCAGCCCCCCAAAGATCTTGGTGACGGGCGTCGACGAATTGGAGCCGGATGAGCGCGTGACGGCCGCACGCTGCTTGCGACCGACCTCGAGCCAGTCACCCGGCGAGTTGGCAGCCGACGTCTGGCTGGCTGCCAGATCAACCGAAGCCGCATCCGAGTCAGTCGACGGCAGGCTGCTCAGCACCTTTGTGCATTCGTCGTCGAGCGACTGCAGCAAGAAGCCGAGGAATTCCTCGGCGTCTTGCTGGTGACCGCGCTAGCGAGGAGCATGTTAACAAGGCGTCTCGTCGAATTGCGGCAAATGAACCTACCCTCATACTGGCGAACCGCGGAAGCTGTCTGATCGCTTCGTAGACGAATTCGGGCGTGAAGGGTTCGCCATATTTCTCGAGGTCATCACTCTTGAGCTTGCGACGCAGCAAGCTGGTGGTCGGTGCCGAGGCGAGCACCTTGTATTCGTGGAGGAACATGATCCTAGCGTGGTGTCAGTAATCAACCAGCTGGCTCTGTGATATGCCAACGAACATTGCGTCGATGAGCGGAGTCTCGCTCTTGAAGCTATAGGCTGCTCTCTTGCTGACTTGGTCCAGGAAGTCGAAAAAGGGGGTGCAGAAGATGAGAACCTGGAGAACCTGGACGCGGAGAAAAGAGCGTCAGCTTCCGATTTTCGAATAGCCCGTTGATAGACGGCCATACCGAGTTCATGTAGCACATGTTTCCAGTGTTAATGAGACCACGTGGTTCGAGGAAAGAAACACTGTCGGTGCCTCCAACGCGATACGCCCGAATGGCTTCGGCAAGCAAGGTCGCGTTGGACTTGGAAAAGGCGGGACCTGGGGCGGGCGCGGCAACAGCCGGTGACAGTGAACCATTGGCAGCACTGGATCCGTTGGCCTCCGAGGCAGCAGAAGGTTCTTTGGCGGCGGGTTTGGAAAAGAGGTTGGCCCAGCTGGTCGGAGCCAGTTTGGGCGGGGGGCTGACGGGGGCGACGTCGGCGCTGGCAGTAGAGGCGCCGTTAGAGATTTTGCTGGCGTCAGCCGCCTGCTTCTTGATCTCAGCGGCGCCAGACGCCTTGGACATTGTCCTAGGCACGGCGGGCATGATGGGGACGGCTGGAATTGCAGGTCGGTCGACCGTCGCTGGGGCCGCATCCCCAGTCGTGGATCCCGACAGACTAGGGAGGCCGACTTGTGGCGTAGGCGGCCCGGACTTTGAGTGCGACGTCTTGTTGGAGAGGCCAGATGACGTATTCGCATCCGTGGGACTGGGCGCGCTTTGTTCCGTAAGCGAAGCATGTTTCTCGAGCCGCAGAGAAAGAGTGACGCCATCGGCCGTGAGCGGTTTTCTCCGACGCTTCGAACGAGGCGTTTTGGAGGGGAAATCGGACTCGGCGCACGAGTACCAGGGGATCTAGAGGTGGGCTTGTAAGCGGGAATCGATATCGATTTGACGGAGAGGAACTCACCGGAGGACGAAAGGATTCGCGCTGCTCGAGGGCTCCCTCGAGCTGCAGAGATGGCGAGGGGCCGGTGCTGCCGTGGTCTGCGGTTTGGGGCGTGGGTGGGGTGGGAGGATGAAGCATCTGCGATGAGTGCGACGAGGAAGGGGTATGAGGCGGGATGGAAGCCGGAGCCGGGGGTGGCTGATAGACGGTAGAGAGGCTGGGCGAATGGCGGGCAGGGTAGGTGGACGGAGTGCTGACGCCTACCAAGGGAACATACTGAGGCATCGAGGGCGGCGACCTGGTGTAGCCCGGGTAGGCGACGTAGGCGGGAGAGGGCATGGCGCCGTTTTGAAACTGAGGGGGCATGCCGTAGTAGCCCTGGTGGGCGTAGGGCATGTAACCGCCATAGACCATCTGCTGGTGATGATGATGATGGTGGTGCTGGTGATGGTACGGCGGCCCGTACTGAGGCTGCCCCCTCCGCCGCGGGCCTGAGCCAGGTCCTCCGCCGGGTCCTGGGCCGGGGCCTCCTCCGCTCATGACGACGAAGGTGCGAGGAGCCCAGCCACCGGCGTGGGGGGGTGGTGAGAGGTGAAGGAGGCGGCGCGGGAATGCGGCCGAAGCATCTATGTGCTGTTTTCGCAGGGGCGAGACGAGAGAGACGAGAGAGACGAGAGGGCGACGAGGGCGACGAAGGCGACGAGGACGAAGGGCGCGACGAGCGCAGAAACACCCCCAAAGACGGTCGCCTCGCGTCTCTGAGCAAAGCCGCCGATGAGGCTGAGCACGATGCGGGACGCGGGAGGCGGAGGCAGAGGAAGAAGAGGAGAGGAGAAATGTGCGACTGCGGAGTGATCCAAAAATTTCTTACGTTAGGAGGAGCCGTTCGGTGCCGCGCCTGGCTTAGCACCTCGGAGGGAGGTACCGGGCTTAAATATTCCGGGCCCGATCAACAGACTGATGATGATGATATCCGACGACGCGGTCTTGAAGTATCCACCGCGCATCATCAAAGGTAAAAATACTTTTTCTTTGGGTACTCTCTATCGCTGCTGCTCACGGCAGGGATCTTTATATCTCCGCGCGGGCCGGAGCGAGCCAGCCTCCCTCTTCACGATGATTTATTCGAGCTGTCTAATGAGAAGACGGCTTCATGCCTGCTTTCCCGTTCAACAATTTATTTGTCTGCATTCACGAACCTCTGCAGCCAAAGAGCTTGGACGAAGGTTGTTGGGATAACGAGTATGCATGAGCCAAACTCTCTCCATGTCCTCCAGCAAAGCACCACGCGTCTACAGGGCTGCTCTGGAACGTGCGGCATCTTTGCTCACATTCAGAGAAGTGACTCGTCTATTTGTATGTTTATGAAACAAGATACGGCGTTGAATCTTTAAACTCGGTCTCGACCGATGTCGACGGCGTTGGGGCGCCTCTCTGAGATTTCCTCGACATAAATAGCTACACTTACAGACAGCGACCTCAAACATTGTGAGTCTACAGACGCAGCAAACTCTTCATTTACTACCGCATACATCATGGGCAACACTTCTTTTAAGTTCCTTGGTCTCACCGGGGACGAAACAAGGCTTTCGTCATGGCAACCATTTGCACCACAGGCCGCAGCTGGTCCGGAACCCAGTCAACTTCAGATAGATGCCATAAACGCGCTCGGACAGAGTGTGCGAAAGGTTCTGGCTCCTCACATCTCCAACGATAGGTCTCTTTCTCTCTGTCGCGAGCGATGGTCACGTCCGTAAAGCAGCCGAGTCGCAGACTGTCCAAAGAGACGTCCATCACCTGAAGCAGTTATTTTTCATTGGAACTGGATATCTCTGTTGCTTCGTAAGGGCGTGCCGGCTCATTGGGACCGAAATTCATACTAGAACCATGTTAGAACAGGTTAATGGACATTGAGTCTGCCTCTTGTTCACCTATGGGTGTTTTCCTACAGCCGTCTCTCACGCTTCTCACCCCTGCACGAACATCTTTCGCCCATGCGTCCAGTTTCTCATGGTAAGTTGTCCAACTTCTACAAGAGCTGAATTCCAATGTCCATCAGCGGCTGCAGCCACTGACGAACAAAGATGTGGCTCGACGTGAACAATTATGCAATCGATTCCCCGAAGAAGCGGCACGCATTGTATAGATACACAGCAGCCATCTCGTTCCTTGCCGAAGACGGTCTCGCCGGACGGAGCAGTAAGCAGCCACATTGCGAATGGGTTCAAAGTGCACGGGTGAACTCGGATGTGCATCTTTTGTTAGCAACTTCCTGCTCAGGAGGTCATCTGCCACGACAGCAGTATGATTCGGGAACCCTTGATAGACAGCTGGCTGCCGGCTCCCGTTCGTGCAGTGTCTCAGGTTACCGCGGCTCAGGAAAACTTTTAGACGCGGGTGGTTGCAATCATTGCACGAGTTTAATATACACCCGCATTTGTGCATAGGTGATGCAAGACGTAAACAGCAAAGATGTCAGAACAACAGTATTCGTACTTGGAGGCCATATGCCGGCATGGTCCGCTGACTCTAGACCAGATCTGCTGATCTTAGAAGTTGAATCGCAGATGCTGGCGTACCTCGAGTTGCCCAACCAGGAGAGAGAAACGAGCGAATCGTGGAGAGAAGATATTAGGGCCGAAGGAACAGCTGGTAAAGAACGAGAGGGGTGAGAGGCCGTCTACATAGAGAGGGCAGCCAGCAACAACCCGTCCCCCGCAGAAAACGAAGAGATGCACGCTTGTCACACGTAGCGCAGAAGACTTGGCCAAAGACTGTCTTCGATCAAAGCACCTTGTACGATCAACAGCTGCAGACATAAGCTGCGTCGGGCGAATGCTTTGCTGCACGTTACGCCAATGAAGCTTCATTGAAGACCTCAGCCCCTGACCAATTCCAGGCAAACACATATGCGATCATCATCTAGTTCAGTGGCCGTCTGCGGGGAATTGACCCGGCTTATGAGTGACGATGAGCCGTGTTCTGAGTCGCGGAAGAATAGTATCGGCCTCGGCTAGCCTGCGGGAAACCAAGCTTGTTTTCCTAAAGTAAAGACGAATGGAGGCAAGGTATATATAGCATGAGTCTAGCAGATGCCAGCTTTAGCCGGCGAACATGTAGGACAATCCAGACCATAATCAGGGGCTGACAACTATGTCGTGCCGATCTTAGGCCGCGCCAAATCTGCGTTACGGCCCGTTCATTCCCGGACACAAGAGCTAGCACTTTCTGAGCCAGGTTCGTGCTGTAGCTTCGTGATTCCTAGCAGTTGTCACGAGTCGTGATGTCTTCTCCCAAATTAAGAAGTACGAATAGTAACCATCAATGCTCTACTAACACAACATGTGTAATCTGGTCAAACAACGGCACGTGAGATGCGCAAAGGAACAGCTCCCACGAACATCGAAACCTCTAGACTCGACTCATCGCATCTAAATCTTGACTCTTCCACCTTCTGGACCTCGATCGAAAGCCTCCGAGGCGCCATGGCCACCATGACGCCCGAAACACGCCTCAGCCTCATCCGCGAAAACCTCGCCGAGATGCTCAACCCCGAAATCATCGAAACCATCCTCAAAGAGGGCCGCAATCCCAAAATCTACTGGGGTGAGTGGTCCGCGCCGACTTGACTATCATCACGGGAAAGCCCTGCTGAAACGGTCGCCCCCCAAGCCTTTAGGGACGGCCACGACCGGACGCCCGCATTGCGGCTACCTGGTTCCCGCCATCAAGATTGCGCAGCTGCTGGCAGCAGGGTGCGAAGTCACCGTCCTGCTGGCCGATATTCACGGCTTCCTCGATAACCTCAAGGCGCCCATTGAGCTCGTCGCCCATAGGGTCGAGTACTACCGGCTCGTCATCCGCGCCTTGCTCGAGGCCGTGGGCGTTTCTACGGAGAGGCTGCGCTTCGTGCAGGGGAGTGATTACCAAAAGAGTCCCGAGTATATCATGGATGTCTACAAGCTTTCGTCTCTCATCTCCGAGCACGACGCCAAGAAGGCTGGCGCAGAGATTGTCAAGCAGACCGACAATGCGCCCCTCAGCGGCCTCCTCTACCCGATTCTTCAGGTGTTGGACGAGCAGTACCTCGACGTCGACGCCCAGTTTGGAGGTAAACACTCGTCCTTGTTTGTGATCATGAGCTCACCTTCCCAGGTCTCGATCAGCGCAAGCTGTTCGTCGCCGCCAAAGAATGGCTCCCCAAGATCGGCTACAAAGAGGTGATTCACCATGTTCTGTCTATGACTTGTCGCTGACATTCTGCAAAGCGAGCTCATATCCTCAATCCCATGGTCCCAGGACTCCAAGGCGGCAAGATGAGCTCAAGCGACCAAGGTAGCCCTCATCCTCCCATCACGTCTACAAGCCCGCTCATCGGATACCACAATAGATAGCAAAATCGACCTCCTCGACAGCCCGGAAGTGGTAACCAAAAAGATAAAAAAAGCCGTCGCAGCCCCCAAAATCATCGAAGAAAACGGCGTCCTCGCCTTTGTCGAATTCGTCCTTCTCCCCGCCTCCGCCCTCCGCGGCAACCGAGGATTCATCGTCGACCGTGAGCGCGACGGCCTCGAACCTCTGGTCTACACCGACATTGCCGACATGCGACGAGACTATGTCAATGACGTGGTCCGTAACCCCCCCTATCTGTATCTGAAGTAGCTAACAACCTCCAAGTTAACCCCCCAGCTCCTCAAACCCGCCACAGCAAAGGCCCTCAACCTCCTCCTCGCCCCCATCCACACCGCATACGCAGAGTCAAAGGAGTGGCAGGACATTGCGCTGAAAGCGTACCCGCCGCCGCCCAAGAAGGAGAAGAAGGTCAAGGAAAAGGGCTCGCGGTACCCTGGCAAGCCCGGGGATAAGGAGGCGGCGAAGACGGTGGAAAAGGAGCTGCCTATCCGTCCGGCTGCTTAGCTGGCGAACTTGGAGGTGGAATGGCTTGGGCGCGGGATTTAGATGGGCTTATACATGTAGAGACGGGATGCTAAGAGACTGCCTAGCTGATGATGCGCTCTAAGATTTCTCTGGGATGCTACAGTGTCTAGCTGATGATACGCTGAACTCTACATTACACCACGTCGGGAGACCAGAAGCAAGACTGGCGTCTCGACGTTGAAAAGCAAGCCGCTGTAAAGAAACTCCATAGACCACGACGGGTAACAGGAGAAGACAAGCAACTCAGCACCTCCCAGCCAACCACCAATCGCACCCCATCACTCATCCTTAAACAACCACCTCCCCCCAGGCCTCAACGCCTCCCGATACCGATCAGCAACAACCAGCCTCTCCCTGTCCGCCGCCTCAGCGCGCTCCCTCCCCCTCTCCTGCGTATCCGGAAAATCCGCGTTCCAGAAACCCGGGGGCGACCGCGCGCGCGGGAAGCGATGGCGATGCCTGCCGTACTTGTCCGCCAGCTCCTTGGCCTTGGCCTCGACCCACAGGTCGGCGCGCTCCGGGCCCGTCATGGAGGCGAGGCGGAAGGCGGCGTCGCCGAGGTAGGATTCCAGCAGCGTCTGCTCTGCGGCGCGTTGCTCGGGCGTTAGGGGCGGGTTTGGTCGTTGGGAGCGGGCGAGGGCGGCGAAGTGCTTGCCGCAGCAGTGAGGGTCTGTGCAGCCTGGGAGGCAGGATCTTTCCGTCTTGTCTCGGACGACTTCGGTAAAGGCAAAGTCGTAGCCGTCGTTGGCTTGCGGGTTGATTTTGAAGTCTTCCGGCCGCAGCTCGGACTGGGGCTTGTGTCGCAGGGAGGGTCCGTCATTTGAGGCTGGTGTTGGCTGTGGTCGTTGGCGGATGACGCTTGGGTCTGGTCGAGGTGTTTGTGGGAGTGGTCCAGGTCTAAGGCGTGCTTTCACGGCACTGCTCTTGTCGAATGGGAGCTCGCGGCGGTGAGGGATTGGCAACGAGTCTTTTGATTCGGCCGGGCGTCTGTCGACTGAGGGACTGAAGAGAGAGTCATCCGCGGCGGGAGATGGGCCGTTGAGGAGCACGTCGAGCCGGCCCTTGGTGGTGACCTGTTTCTTCGCGGGTGGGTGGTCTCTGTAGACTTCTCCGTCTTCGGCCAGGCGGGAGATGGCGTGTGCGATGCCTCTCCTAGGCCGGCGGTCCTTGGAATCTGCTCTCGCTGCGGACGGCCGGATATTGACATTCAAGGGGGTAAGAACAGAGTCGTCGCGGTTTTGCGCTCGCTGAACCAGTTTGCTGGGCGTAGCAGATACGGCGGAGCGCGTCAGGAACGACATGGCAGGATCCGAGGCGATACTAACGTATCCCGAATCCAGGCTTGTCGTGGCCTTGCGCTTCCGTGGCGTAACGATTTTCTTCGCAATGTCTCCGAGATCAAGACTCCGTTGCGTGTCGGATGCGACGCGGGCCGCGGACTTTGGGCTGGATCCATCAGCTGGTTCGATCTTGACTCTGACTGGACCAGAGTCCATTCGTCTTCTCTTTCGCACGGGTCGCTCCGATATCACTATCGGTACATCGGACGAATGCTCTGATGCTGGTTGGTCGGATGCCGAGTCGCAGAGTGGAGGTGGAAGAAAGGGCAACTGTTGTTCCTCCTGAGAGTCGCTTTGGGTGGATTCCGTCGATGCATCGGGGACGGGCTGATTGTTGCCGGAAGCATCTCGCACGTCTGGGTCAGGGCTGTGTTTGGGTGAGGCCGCGGACGCGACTCCCGGAGAGCGGCTCTTGGTGTAGGCAATCTTGATGGCGTGCTTCTTTTCGGCATCGGCAATGACTCTCTCGAGCTGCGACGCATGCTGAATCCACTGATTGCGGGAGTTGGTCCTCCGTTTGATTGCCGCCTTGGCCAAGTTGAAGTTTGTCGCGAGAGCGTTGAACCTGCGGCCAAGGTCGTCGAGTTCGGCCTTGAGAGCAGCAACTTGTTTGGGCGATTCAGCCGATTCGTCTGTCGTCTCGCTCGGCAGGTCCGAGAGTTGCTGTTGCAGGAGATGCTCGACCGACTCGCCCTTTTGAACCAACTGCAGCAGCTGGCTAAGAAAGCGACTGTTCTTGTCCCTCTCTAAACGACGTTAGGCGCGTCATACAGACGCAGTCGTCGAGGACTCACCCGCGACGACGAGCTGGTCGTACATCCGGTCCACAGCGGCATGGAGAGCCTGGCGGGCGGTTTCGTCGGGCTTCGCCATGGCCGGTTGAGGATCGGACGATGACGCGTTGGGCAGCAATTCGCGACGCCAGGGCACGTGATCGGACTGCGGTGTCACGTTCCAGCAGACTTGAATGTCGGGCTCGTTTGGCGCATTATCGTGATGATTCGGGTATGACGGCGCGGTGGTGGCTCCGAAGGATGGTCGGAAGCTGTAGCTGGTGATAGATTTCCCGTGTCGTTTGTGCGCTTCCCTCCGCTGTAGCCCGTGGCCTGTAGCCTACAAGGTGGTGCACGCAGCGATGCACCGCCACGCACGTGCGCCACGCTGCGGCGCAGTCCGGCCCCCCGCCTGTAAGCGATAGGCTGGCACTTGGCGATGAGTTGATGAATCTGTGCCCTCGGTCCGCTCCCACGGGAATTCTTCTCTGCCTCTTCATCCCCCGCAACGCTCGTCCATCCCATCCATCGTCCTCGCATCGTCGCCATTCCTCGTCGCCGTCGGCTCTCGCGTCTGTGAGTTTTCCCGTCTCTTGAAAGACTTCTGTCGCCTTCCTCGTCTCGGACACACGCACCGCAATCTCTCGTTTCTCCCACCGCGCGCAGAAAAAATTTGCTTCCCTCGATCCCCTGCTCTCCTCCTCCCCCCATCCTGGACCGTTGGAAATCCCCCAGCGGCTCCCCGGTACCAGCTCTCTACTTCGGGGTCCTGCTGGCCATGTCTTAGCAGCTGGTATCTTCCGAGTGGCTTCGCCCCGCTCTGCGCACCCTCTCTCCTCCCAGCCAGCCGATAGTTTGTGCTAGGCTTCAGCCACAGGTACAGCGGACACGCGTGGCGACCTCCCGACCGCCGTTGCGACGGGCAATTCTTGGGGAGAAAAAAATCTCACAAAAATCTTGCACCCAACCCGCACCTCCAAAATCTGCCCTCGCACAAAAGGCCTTCCTCCACCCGTCATTTCTTACAACAAGTAAGGTGCTAGGCATCTTGATGCTTTCCTCGTTGACCAGTGCAGCTGGCAAAGCACTCGCTCGATCTTCTGCTACCTCTCTTCCCCGGCGACCTTTTCGTGCGGCCACCTTTGCTGGATGCTGGCTCCTGCTAACAAGACTGTTCAGCCTCGATCATCTCCCGCCTATCTACTGTCGAGAAACGGCTATCTACATTTGAGAAAATGGACTATACGCGCGGCGCGTGCTACTCTTGTCAGTCTTTGGCCGCCCATCGCCTCGTCTCTACTGACTCGAATTCGTTACAGGCGGTGCCACTGGCCATCAGGTGCGTCAACAAATCCTTGACCTCTCGACCTCGATCGTCTGACCTTGGATAGGCCCGTGAGTGCCCCACCAAGGGCCCTGCGAAATGGTTTGTCGTGCGTCTCCTCTCGTGAGGGTTTGCTGACACGGCGTATAGCTACAACTGTGGCGGTATGTGCTTTTCCCTTGACGTCTCGGTTACCTCGCTAACATGATGGTAGGCGAGGGTCACCTCAGTCAGTAACGTTCACGTCCAGTCATTCGATTCTCGACTGACGATTCCCAGGTCGAGACTGCCCTGAGCCGATGAAGGAGAACAAGTCGTGCTACAAATGCGGCCAGGCCGGCCACATCTCGCGCGACTGCCCCATGGGTGGAGGTCCCCCGGCCGGTGGTCAATCCACCGAATGCTACAAGGTGAGGGACACGCTGCTTCGTCTCCGTCGGTCGACTGACAGAGAAACCAGTGCGGTGAGATGGGACACATTGCTCGCAACTGCCCCAAGTCTTCGTTTGGAGGCGGTGCTTTCAGCGGCGGCAGCTCCGGAAAGACGTGCTACTCTTGCGGTGGCTACGGCCACATGTCGCGTGAGTCGAAGCAACCCACGTTGGCCTCGAGGCCGAGCTGACTCTGTGCAGGGGAATGCGTCAACGGCATGAAATGCTACAACTGCGGCGAGTCGGGCCATTACTCTCGCGACTGCCCCAAGGAGTCGGCCGCGGGAGGCGAAAAGATTTGCTACAAGTGCCAGCAGGTCGGACACGTCCAGGCGCAGTGCCCCAACTAACAAGAGGTCCTCGGAGAGGAAGTTGGCGTGGCAGCTGCATGATACCCACGACGAATCGCTTTTCTTTGCATTGTTGGGTTTTGGAAGCTTCTACAGAGTGCTACAGCTCTCTACTATTTTCCACATGTAAGATGGCGGAACTAAAACGGGGCTGGCTCGCGCGCGGAGTTTGTCGTGGCGGAGAGCGCAGGAAAAGATGCTCGGATTCGCCCTGACGGTCGTGACGGGTGTCTCTGCGAGCATGCTCTGTTTGGTAGCCAGGACGAGAGACAAGAGAGGCGAGTCGAGTGATTATAACTTGGCGTGTGGCGGGAAGCTTCGCATGGCCTGTCGGACGCCGAGATCGGCCAGGACCTCTTCTGCGCCGCCCAATATGGCGTCGAACTTGTAGGTCCTGTTGAACATTTCGATGTTTCTGCCCATTCCGGAGCGAGTGAGGCCGCGGCCGCCCCAGATCTGGACGGATTCGTCTGCGATTTCGTGAGCGGCTCGAGTGATGCTCATCTTGAGGAGGCCGATGGGGCCTGCGAGATGACGGGCTTGCTGGTTGTAGGGCATATTGCACATTTGGTGGGTGATTTGTTCGAGCCAGGCCTGGTTGGCTTCGACGAGGGCCATCATCTTTGCGATTCTGGTGACGGTGAGTATGAGTAGAGGTAAGGGGTATGTGATGAGATGAGGTGAGAGAAGAAGGAGTAGGAATGGACTCACTTTTGGCGAATAACTGGTTGGTCAATCAGCCGTCGGCCAAAGACGATGCGCTGGTGAGCCCACTTGAGAGACTCTTCGAGCACGACTCTACAGGCCCGGATGCTGCCGCAACTCATGGTCCACCTCTCATGGTTGAAGTTTGAGAGAATAACCTGAACGCCCTTGTCTTCTTTGCCAAGGAGATTCTCGACGGGAACGCGGACTTGGTCAAAGGTGACGAGGGCAGTTCCAGCGGCGGGAGAGTAGGACGTCTTGATGGCCGTAGTTTCGACGCCGGGGCCACGCGGGATGAGGAGGACGCTCAACGAGGATCCTGTGCGGACGCCGGTGACGAAGTAATCGCAAAACATGCCGTTTGTGATCCATTTCTTGACGCCGGTGACGATCTAGGCTTGTCAGCTGGCTTCCAGATGGGGAACCGGGAAACTTGCATAGTGTTTTCCGTCGGCTGTTTTCTTGGCTGTTGTTTGGAGGCCGGCGACGTCGGAGCCGGCGTAGGGTTCGGTGATGGCGAGGCAGATTTTCTTTTCCCCCGAGAGGACCTCTTTCGCCACCCTCTTCTTGACGGCCTCGTTCTGCGCAAAGTTGAGAAGGGCGGTGAGACTGATGGTCATGCCGGCCATGTTCCCATCCTGAAAGCCGCGGGAGATGACACGGGCAAGTTCCTGGCCGACGATGAGATCATGAAAGTAGTCAAAGTCATCGCCCTTGAGGACGCCATTCATCAGATCTACGCCTTTGAGGTGCGGGCCTGGACCGAGGCGCATGTGCAGGATGCCCAGTTCGGACATGCGGTTTATCAGGGTTTGGCTGATGTAGGCGCCGCTTTCTTCGCAGCTTGTTGCTTCGGGACGGATCTCGGCTTCGACGAACTTGCGTAGGGCACGCTGGAGGGCATGGTGGGATTCGTTGTAGTAGGGGGATGGGACTTGGGTGTCTCTTAGCCAGGAGGGTTCGCTGTAGGGCACGTCGGATATTCCGCTGCTGTCGTACTCGACGACCTCCTCGCCCCCTATCGTTGCGACAGCAAGCGAGGGTCTGTACTTGACGAGGACTTCACGACGATGGAGGCCGTAAAAGGCATCAGTCGCGTCCTCGCCCGCAAAGGCGCGCAGCACAGCGGCACCGCCGGGATGGGCGTCGGCAAAGTCGGATACGTCGTAGACGGTGCTATCGATGACGACGCACCACTCTGGAGAGGTGGGGCCGCGTTCGGAGCGGACCTGTTTGCGGGTGAGGGTTGGGAGGGCTGGCATTTTGGCTGTTGTGTTTGCAGAGGGATTGGTCCTGGGCGAACCAAAAGTGTCATCTTGTGGTGGTGGTCAAGGGAGGACATCGGGCTTAGCGCCCGGCGGCCGAACCGGGATCCACTCTCGGCCGAAGCCGGTCCCGGTCCCACTTTTGTACCGACGTCGGGGATGCATCGGCCGGGGAGCATCTACGATGGGCCTCGCACAAGCTCGTTGCCGAACCCGAGCGTCCCGAGAAGGCCCGAGCTGACATGTTTGTCGCACCAAAGCTCGAATTCGGTGCCGAGACCGAGAACAAAGCAGGTCCTCGAGCTATAAAAACCCTCGCTTCCACCCTCTCATCTTCTGTCCCATCAAGCAACGCTACCCAAACGAAGAGCTATACCCAAGCCAATCGGCGTCCGGGTCCGGCACCGCCGCGCTGGCAGGCACCTCTTCGCCCGGTCGTTGGAGGAGGAGACCTGGAGGCGCTGGGTCGGAGCCGTTGGGCCGCGGGTAGTTGAAGAAGTCGAAGACGTCTATGCAGTCGCTCTCGGCGGGGGAGGCTGGGCGGGCCGAGGCCTGTTCGAGGCCGGAGTGGCGGGTTGAGGCTGCGAGGGAGGCGAGGTCGTATGCGGTTCTGGCGGTTGTTAGTGATGGATGGGCTTTGGAGATGGGGGATACGCACCTTCGCATGGCGCTGAAGCTGGCCTCGCCTTGACGACCGCGTCGGACGACTCTGGCGAGGACCGAGGCGTAGGAATTCGCCACGTCCCAGTACTCACCGACGCAGGCAAGCATATCAATAAAGAAGTCGACCTTTCCATCAACAGGTCCGCCCACCGTCGCAGCGTGCACCACCAGAAGCCGAGCAGCAACCCACAGCGCAAACGCAAAAGGCGGACCAACGAGATCCAGTCCATTGGCATCATACACATCCTGCGTGATGTCGCGGAGACTCTGCACGGCTGATAGGCAGCGCTGCATGGCGTAGTGAGAGGGCGAGCCCAGTGCTGCCGTCCGGGTCGTCGGATACGCGGCTGACGAGTGCAGGCGGACGACGGCGGTGACGTAGGCGCTGTGCAGCATGAACCAGTTGGCCACACGGCTGGCGGGATCGGAGTGGCAGAGGGCCGAGATGCGACTGTATTCACTGGGCAGGCTCTGAAGCCAGTTATCCAGCGCGGCGTCGAGGGCGCGGTACGTTGATCGCCAGGTTGAAGAGGGTGTTGCGGCGGGTGTAGAGGGGGAGTCGGAGGAGGGAGTCGACGAAGATGTTGTCGTTATATTCGAGGCGAGGGATTCGGCGTCGAGGCGGAGAAAGGCGTGGACGCGGCTGAGGATGCGGAGGACTTGGCAGTGGTAGGAGAAGCTGCCCAGATTCTCTGGCTTGGTGACTGTTCCATTCGGGATGGAGGTTTCGACGGGGACGTTGCGGGAGAAGAGGTCGTAGGAGCAGGGCAAGACTCTTCGCATGCGGGAGTCGTCGAGGATGAAGTCGAGGGTTGTCGTCGCGACGGTTGCGTACCGATCAAGCACGTAAACCATCCAGCAAAGCCTCCTCCTCCCCTCATCATCAATCCACGACTCGGGCGGCAACCCCTGAACATACAACCTCGTCTCCGATTCCAACCGCAAGCGCGTGACATTCATAGCCAGCAACGCCAGCAGATTCCACGCGCGCGGGCCCTCGCAATCGGTGCCCAGCTCGTCGAGGGCGAGAATCACGAGGGCGCGTAGCCCCGTGATGGTGAGCTTCTCCATGGCGTGCAGCATGACGGCCTGGCGGGAGATGGCGTGGTGGTGGGCGCGCATTTCGGGGGAGAGGCGCGTGTCTTTGAGGAAGCGGAGGGTTGTGGCGACGATGGCGTGCAGGAGGATTCTGTCGGGGGGGGTGAGGGAGGTTGAGCCGAGGAGGGTTGCAAAGGTGGACTTTCGGTCGAGGATTGGACACCAGGTGTTGCAGTGCTTGAAGTAGAGATCGACGAGGGAGTAAACCATGTCGTGAGGGGGGAGATCAGACGAAGACGAGGTAGAAGAGGAAGAAGACGACGGAGCAGTTGCAGTCGCAGTCGTCGTCGTCGTCGTAACCAAATCTCCCACACCGGAAGAAACATGGCCATGATCATTGGCAATATGATGCTCAACCCTCCGCCACAAAGTCTGCAACAGGGCATCAACCCGGTTAACCTTGGACTCGAGCTCAAGCGTAAACCCGATCCGACTGCCCGGCTTCTGCCTCTCGAGGTAGACGCACGCGCGGTTATGACGCGCGCACCACGAGCAAGCCGGCTCGGCTCTGTCGCACTTGACCTTGCGCGCCTTGCAGAGCTCACACCTATCTCCAGTCAGTCAGTGGTGGAGCAACTACCTAGTCAGTGAGAAGGAGAAACTGACGATGTCTTTTGGTGTTTTACTCGTTTGCGCTTCCCGCCTGTCGGGACAGCATCGTGCGTCGCGCTCTCATCACCACTCGACCCGCCAGAAGGCTGGCTATACTCATCCGCCATGACTCGCCGCAACAAACCTCACAAGAATGAAAAAGAAAAAAAAAAACACGAAACGTTGCTTCCTCTCTCTCTCTCTGTCAACTGCTTTCCCCCCCCTTTCCTTTCCCCCCCCCCCTCTTGGGGCCGGTTTGGAATGTCCTGCGCAACGTGTTTGCCTGCGCTCTTCCAGGCACCCGTCCGAAACCCTCATGACCACCATCTTGGCCCCGACGCTATCGGAGGGTCCCTGGCAAGGTTAATCCGCGCGCGGGCCTCATTAACCTTGCCCTTTTTGGGCGGGTGGGCGAGTGCCCATGACGGGGGGATGGCGGGTTGGATGGGTGCGAGAGCCGGAAAGTTTGTAGGCTGGTTGTTACGAGGACAAGTTGGTATTCGTGTTAGGATGGTTGTTTAGGTCCTAATCTACGAGAGCTAGTAGAAAAGCATATAGACGTAAATCGGTACGTTACGTACCTAATTTTATATACGGGCCTTACTATTGTACCGTCCTACTTTGTTTTACTTACCGCCTAGCCCCGATTTTCGTAGGATCTATAGTATCGCGACCTTAGGGAAGCTATTAAGAAGCTATCACGATCCTATTCTTAGTGTTATAGCGTGTTTTCTCGATAGCTTCGCTAGCCCCATTACTAGGGGCTTCCCTAGAGCCTAGACCCGACTCCTAAGAGCTAGAGATAGCCCTAGAGACCGAGCTAGAGGCCGAGCTAGAGGCTAAGAGTCGATCTAAGAAGTTATCGTTAGTTAATACTTAATAGACGAACCCCTAGACCCTTAGCCTACTCGAATTACTACTTAAGGCTCGCTACGATAGCTATTTTAATAGCTTAAAGGCTGTCTAGCTAAAGCTAGTCTTCGAGGGTATAGGGAGGGAGCTTAAGAAGCGCTTTATTATACGTACCTTTAGCTATAAGAAGGTTAATAATAAATACTACCTTTTACGCTACTTCTAGCGAGTGTTTAAGGAGGTAGAGGGTACTTCGGGTACGGTCTATAACGTAGAGACTAAGAGGTTAACGATAAGTAAAGTAAACGAAGATAACCTCGTTACCTAGTAGCTAAAGCTTAGCCGCGTTATGTTATCCTAAGGTCTTCTTATCGGCGGCTACGAAGGGATAACCTTTAACTCCTAGGCTAAGATATTCTCTAACGAGCTTACCGCTAGGTAGACTATTCTTAAAGCTAGCGACGAAGCTAGCTTTACTAAGGCTTTAAGGCGGGAAGCTAACGAAGAGAGCTTTAGCCCTAACGAAGAAGGGCGCTCTAACGATAAAGAAGAGCTAAGAGAGGCGCGCCCGCGCGATTAAGAAGGGCTATAGTAGAGCTTCGATAACCCCTTTTAATCTAACGAGGTAGAGACCCCCGTAAGTATACCTATCCGTAGAGACGATACCGTCGCGCGGTCTATAGCTCTATCTCGACTATCTACGCGACCCTCGACTCCTAGGAAGTCTACGCTAAATAAAGGGTCGCGCCTATCGTTAAAAAGGAGCTTATAATAGATAGATAATATAGTAGGGGCGATTATAAGTCTCGCGGTAGCTCGTAGAGAGCTAAAGCTTTATCGTTATAACTATATAGCGTAAGTATATAGTACGGAAGACTTCGATAAAGTAGCTACCGACTATAGGCGTCTCTCTTTAATAGAGGGGAGGCTATTAATAATAAAAGTTAGGTTATAGCTTAAAGAAGACTTAGGGAACCCGTTATTATAGAATTCGTTAGAATCTATCGAGGATAAAAGGATCCTAATAAGGGAGATCTTTAGGGAGGATTTCGTTATTACTACTAGATCTATAATTTAAAGCTATTACTAGCTAGGAAAAAACACCCTTCTTTTTATCTATAACTAATAGCTACCTTTTTCCTTTACTTTTTCCTCCCTTATATAAATTAACCGCATAAATTAATAACCTTCCTACCTACGTACGCCTTCGGTAGCTACGATCGTAGCCCTATTCCTTTTCTTCTTCTTCTTTATCTTCTTTATCGCGCCGCTAGGCTAGGATCGCCTAATATTCCTCCTATAATAAGCCCGCGATACGTTCGCGGACCTATAACCCTAAAAGTCCGCTAATAAGGGCACTAGCTCTCTTACGAGCTACGTTAAGCTTCTTAAGCTCCCTTCCTATAAGTAGGGCCTTTTTATCTCTCTACTACTCGTCCTAGTCTTTTCCTTACATCTTAACGAAGTTAAAGAGCTATAAACACATAGTATAAAAAACGTATATA
>NJES01000122.1:0-35730 GCA_002591395.1 Ophiocordyceps camponoti-rufipedis | reverse complement strand
AAATTCCCTAAATCCCTAATTCCCCCGTAAAAAAAAAAACTAAAAAAAAAAAAAAAATAAAAGCTAGGGGGCCGGGTTAACCCACCCGAACAATAAGCAAAATAAAAAATTTTTAATAAAAAATTTAAAAGAAAAAAAAAAAAAAACGCCGAGCAAATCTAGCCGACCCTCCTTTTTTTTTTTTAAATATATCACCGTCTCTTCACGACGGCACTTCAACAACTGCAGGCTTGGCCGTGGGCATGGCCATCTTGGTGTGATCACGGCCTCGGGGCGGATCGATGCCAGGGCATTCGTCATTGTAGCGGACCAGAGCCGTACCGTCGGGGTTCTGCAGCACGTCGGCGCGCGGAAGAAGATTGACCAGGCGTTTGTCGTTGTCGGCGTCTCCGTCGGCACGGCTGCCCCAGGAAGTCTGAAAGAGGAGGTCAGTTTATGCGTGTATATGTCTAGATGGATGGGAACTCACCATGTTCAGCGTAAACAGAGCGTACAGCTTGATGAGCCCGTGAAAGTATCCAAAGGCAATGGACACGGGCAGGAAGATGATGTCGACCGGATGACGCCTCCAAAGGCCCACCAGCTTCACCGTCTTGGTAAAGGCAAAGATGAAGACAAAGAGCGACCAAAACGCCCACTGGCGCTGGTAAAGCTCCCACTCGGACGTAGCCAGCCAGCACGAGACGAGCAGCAGAGGATCGACAACAAAGGCCAGCGAGGTGAAGGTGGCAAAGTGCAGGGCGTAGGTGCACCAGGGCTGCTGAGTCCAGACATAACGCTCCTGCACGAGGCTGGTCCAGTTGCTGCGCCAGTTGCTGCGCGCCCAGCGGGTGCACTGATACAGGAACTTGGTGTTGTTCTCCAGCGTAGTCTCGAGCTCGCACTCAGGCTCGTACTGAACCCACGTCTTCCACTGCTTGGAGACAAGCCAGCGGGTGACGAAGTTGTCGTCGTCGGCATTGAGGATCCAGCGACGCCACTTCTCATTGATGAAGCCATCGAGGAAGGCGTAATCCTGAAGGATGCTTGTACGGTAGGCTCCCGTCCGGCCCGACATACACGAGGTGCCTCCATCGATATTGTGCGTAGCCGAGATCTCAAAGTTGCGCCTCTCGATATAAGCCGCGCCGAGCCAGTTCCAGATGCTCGAGGCCACGGAGCCAGAACGGTCTCGCTTGGCCCGCTGACAGGTGCCGACGCCGCCCATTTGACTGTCCTCGAAGGGAGCCAGAATCCAGGGGAGCATCGTCGTGGGCCAGGTGACGTCGTCGTCGACCATGACGGTGATGTCGGTCTCGACTTTGGGAATAGCCTCTCGTACCTGAAGGCGTTTGTTGGCAATGGGAGTGCTGTAGACGCGTACGCGGTTGCAGCGCTTGTCGTTGCCATCGTAAACACGAAGCGAGGCCGCCAGCTTCTCGAGCTCGGCTCGCTTGGGATCCGTCGTCACCAGGATCAGCTCTTGAGGGTCGCAGACGAGGATGCTCTCGATGGAAGGTCGCAGCTCTTCAAAGACGTTGTGGATGGTTGGAATCACCACGGTAACGCTCCGGGACGTGAAGCTGGGGTTCTCCGGGATCGGCTTCGACTTGTAAGTCCAGTGACTGACGCAATGAACGAGCAGACGCAGGTAACGATGGATCCTGTTGTGAAGAGCAAGTCAGCTGACGGGATCTCTTTGTCTCCCTTTTCTCTCTCCCCCTCCCAACTCTCGTTCTTACCAGAGGACCCAAAACACAATGGCCCATGCGAGGGGCGAAGTCCGCGGAGAGTTGATGAGGCGCACCAGAGCGCGGCCCGCGATTCCGGCCAGCAGCTGGGCCACGGCAGCGTCGTTCATCTCGACGGTGTGAGACGAAGCGACGAGACCGAAAGGCCGACGAGGGATGATGGCGGTGGCAGGAGGGGAGAGGAGGGGATCAGCGGAACGAATAGGGGTGAAGGTGGATAAGATGGAGTTGGAGTTGGCGTGTAGGGCAAGTAGGAGAAGGATAAAGGGCAACGAAAGCGATGGTGATGATGGTGGTGATGATTGGAAACCATGGGCATTTATACTCTGTAGTCGGCAGAGACAAAGGCCCTTCAAACAGAGATGCAAGCCCGTCCGTCACGACCAACATGACTTCCGTTCAGTACGCCGTTCGCGGGATAGACAAGAGGGACGCTTCATGTCTTTGAACAGAACCTCGGCGGCGTTTAAAAGGTAGGCCAAAAATAAAGATCAATAATCTGGAGAAGGCTAGACCCTTCCACGATCCATGCCGATGGCTCTCGTTTCAGATTCTTTTTTTTTTTTTTTTTTTTTTGGTTTCGTGTTTGCTCTCTCTCCCCGGGATCAAGCAGCAGAAGAGGCCGAGCTGTTCAGGACAGGAGCTCGGAACAGGTTGAAGCTGTGCGCTGCCGCCATGACGACGGCGACGGGGACAACGGCAAGGTCGGGGGAAGAGGGTCGGGAGATATATACATGGCTGGGCCCTTAGGTGAGTGCAACTCCGGGACAAGGTGGTGGTGGTGGTGGTCGTGTGCGGGTGCGTGTGCGTGTAGAGCAGCGAGGCATGTGGGAAAGCGTCAGTCGAGGAAGATGAGAGAGAGAGAGAGAGGTGCTGTGGGAGAGGAGGAGGGAAGGAGAGGGAGAGAGAGGGTCAGGAGAGAGGGTCAGGAGAGAGTGAGAGAGAGTGAGAGAGAGTGAGAGAGAGAGAATGAGAGGGGAGAAGGTAGGGAGAGGGTAGGGAGAGAAAGAGACGAGGGGATGAGGGAGAGAAAGCTGCTGTGGTGTATATGCTGCAGCCAAGGACGCTGTCATTCGTCGTCTACCGTAGAGGGGGAGTGGGCATGTCAAGCTATTATGATGTGCATGTACTGGATACGCAGCTCGACGGCATGTGCCAGCCCTGAGTCTAGCTGTTTCCAGGAGGGATGGGTGAGGCATATCACGAAGCGGACGACTGAGAGGGGGAAAGCAGGGTTGCTGCGTCTGTGCGAGGCTCGACATTCGTTTCTTCTTTCCTTTGCACTCTTGTCTCCCCATCCCCTGCGTCCGTCGTCCGCGGAGCATCGTGACGGGCGGGAAGGGGGGAAGGGGGGAAGGGGGGCGTGCTGCTATCCTGTATACGAGCAGAGGTGATGACGAGGTGGTACCCAGATATGTAGGTAGGCTAGGATGGATGGACGGATCCAGAGCTGTATGAATACATGGCATACATACCTACCTACATACATATATCCATGGCCATTCATACATCCAACCATACATACAGTACGAAGTATGGTCTCCTTTATCCATGGCCACATACATACATGCCTACATACATAAGACGGGCTTGACGCGGCCTCGTCATTGGCAGCTTCCCCATGCTCAGCTGGGATTCCGACATGATGGATTGACTGGACATGTCGACACGAGGCCCCTTGTCCTATTGCTTCTGCAAGACTGTGAGACAAGAGAAAAGAGAGGCCTGGACGAAGTTGCCATTGTCCAACCAGAGACGACGGTGCCGGTAAGCATTAAAGCCAGCCAGCAAGGGGGAGGGGCCGTTTTTTTTTTCTTTCCTTCCCAGGGGATGGAGGTACTAAATCAAGATGGTCGTCTGACTTGGGTAGCTTTCTTTTCTCCGGGAGGGGGGGGGGGATGGCTTAGACGAGGTCGAGTCGAGGAGAGGGAATTGGCATCGGCAGAGGGGAGCTGGTTGTCAGCCGGTGCCTGGAGGCGTCTGCAGGCTCGGATAGATGCGGAGGAGAGGCGGACGTCTCGCAGGCAGTGTGCAGTTGGGGATGGATATATGTAGGTAGTAGGTGTGTATTCGTAGGTGTGTAGGTGTGTAGGTAGGTAGGTGAGGAGGCAGTATTCGTACTTCTATGTCTCTGTCTGCATTCGTATGCATGTAGGTATGATGTAGGCAGTACATGTCTCTGTATGTAGGTCTATATGATGTATGTATTCGTATGTACGGAGTAGGTATGTATGTAGGTGTGCATATCCTAGGATGCTCACGACGACCTGCCGCATTGGCGGGTGTGGGGAACGATCCATATCGAGTCGTCGTCTCCCTCGTTTCTTCCGAGATTGCCAGGATCAAGGACCGCACAGTATCTAGATGGCGGTTGCAGTGCAGCTCTGGAGGGACCGGTCTGGCGATTACCGCATGTGAGATTGGGGGCTGTCGAAACATGTTTCTCGGACAAAAGGCTGCGGCTCTCGTAGGGCGGAGAGGCTGTGAGACATGGCTTTCTTCTTGCCCGGACGTCGGGGTCGGCTACAGTGTGTGCTCGGCTTATTGGGCTTGCTATACCGAGGTCTGGAGATGCACGGTGGAATGTGGTTATTGGCTGCCATGATATGATACATACATATGATGATCTAGGCTACAGCCGCATTGCCTACGGATACAAGCCTTGATACATATCCGTACTTCTTACTTCGTACATGGTATATATATATATGTGTGTGTGTGTGTGTGTGTGTGTGTGTGTGTGTGTGTGTGTATGTGTATACAATTATTCTCATCATGTAGGTAGTATATCAGCGCTCACTCACACACGCCATCGCTCTCAGACATGCGACCGTCAGTCCATTCTCACTCGTCTGATGCTTGGATCTCGTGTGTCGGAATCCATGCTCGGCGTCGAGGGTTATGAGCTGCGGCCGTGCAGTGGCCAGGCCGACGCAGGTCGCCGCTTACGGACGGCCAAGGAACAGGCTCGTATGGCTGCACGTACATACGTCTGTCTGTTGTTCGTATCGTATCCTCTCGGAAGCGGCGAGGGAATCCGTGTCCTCGCGGCATACATACCTATATGACGGCATCACTGACCCGGGGGACGGAGTCGACGCCATGTATGTACACGCAAGGGACACCGAACAGCTGCTCGCTCGCTTCACGTGGTGTTTGCTCAGCAGACGGACGGCGGTGAGACCGTCTTGGGGAAGAGAGGTAGGTATTGCTAGCGCTGGCCGCAAGCGTCGGGGGGACAGGATTGTTTGCGGCCATTGTTTGCTGTCTCACGGTCGAGGCACCGGATGGCGTTGGGCTAGATGCTAGAAGATGTGATGGCATTAGCCTTGGCAGGTATTCGTAGGTAGGTAGTCAGCAGCAGCAACTTGGGCATCAGCATCAGCATCGGTATCAGCATCAGCATCAGCATCAGCATCATGGTCAGCGTCATCGGCATCATCGGCATCATCGTGGCCGTCGTCGCGCTGGCAACGGATTGCGCGTCAAGCAACAAAGATGGAAGTGGCTGCGGTACGAGGCCGGCATTTGCAGGGCCGTGAGAGACGCACGGTGCGGCTCTGGGGGCTTGTACCTGCGTCGAACGGGCCGTCAAGACCGGGCGGTTCACACAGACAGCGGATACTAGGTAGCGGACAGGCAGAAGCCAAGCAGACCAGCGGGCAAACGGAGAGACATTGAGGAGCCCGTACATGGCCGCGTCCGATCCTCACTCCCTGAACGGAAACCAGATCGAGGCTCCCCCCAAAAACGGGCGTCTGTCTCTCCATCCATGTGGGTTACCTAGTACTTCCAGTCGGTACCCCCCCGTACAGTGCTCGTCCGCCACCTGCATGCGACGGCCAGTAGCCCGCTTGTACCCCGCACTAGTGGATCCCATTACAGCCGTGCTTCCCCCGCAACTGCGCCCACGTGCAGCCCAGCTGAGGGGACCTGCCTCCTAAATGGCTGTGAAGGCCTCTGAAGAATCGAGTCCGACCTTGACCTCTCCGACACACGATCGACGCTGCTATATGAAACAAGCATACGAATACCTACCTACCTACATACGAATACTCGTGTACCAATACGAATACCGAGCTCTCGTCTGTACCATCAGGTAGCAGGGCATTGATCCGTCTCGCTGCTCTGCTCTGCTCCCCCGTCCTCTCCCCGTCCTTCCCTCCCCGTCTCCAGCCCGGGCTAGCCACGGCTGCTGCCGTCGCCCCGCACAATACTGGAACAATACTGGACGGTGGCGCGGTTCATCCACCTCGAGGCGCTTGCGGTACGCCCGAGGTTGCGCCCGTATCACCCTAATACCTAGGTAACTGACGTCTTCTGCATCCGTTCGTCTTGCGGCATATCAAGTAGTGGCTATCGCACGCTGATATCGGGATACCTGCCTTGCCCTGCTGCTCTACGCGTACGCGCCTGTACACGGCCATCATATCCAACACCATCATCACTCACATCACCCTCGGGCCGTCCATCCTCCTCTCTTCCTCCTCCTCTCCTCCTCCTCCTCCTCCTCCTCCTCGTCCCCTCCTCTCCCCTCACCTCACCTCCTCCTCTCCCCTACCTTACCTTACCTCTAGGCTCTACCTACCACTGACCACCAACCTTTACACCCCCCCCTCCCCTCTTCCCTCCCCCCCTTTCTCCTCACCTCAGCCGTGCTGTTTTTATTTTTATTTTCCTCAGGTACCTTCCTACCACCTATCTCTCTTCCTTCTCGTACCGCTCCCTCACCTCATCATCTCCTGTTTGCGCTCAGCCGCGACGGACCAATGCCTCGCCTCATCTCGGTGCCACTCTGCTAGCAAAGACCATCATACAGCCACTGTATCGCGCCACCCATGGCTTGACCCATTGGCTGCCTCTCGACAATCGTCATCATGGCCTCGCTGCAGATGCAGTCCAACATCACCAAGCCGCGCAACCGAATGGTGGTCAAGCCGCTGCTCAAGAAACTGCACTCTCATTCCGACCGCGAGTCGCTCGACCTGGACCGCGACTGGGATCATCAGCCGACCTCTCGTCAGCTCGACTACCACCATCACTACACCCATCAATACCCTCGTCATCCGTCCCCCAAGTCGCCTCGTGACCTGAGCTTCTCTCTCTCTCCATCAGACTTTGACGCCACGGCTGCCGCTCTGGCTGCCGCTGCTGCCGCTGCCGCCGCTGCCGCCACGACCTCGACGACGTCATCCACGACTCCCACATCGCCTACGACGACGACGACGACAACGACAACGACGATAACGACGGGCCGCGCTCCCGCCAGGTCTCACAACTTCTCCCACGCCCGCTCCGCCAGCGCCGCCTCCCACGCCTCCATAGCAACCTCCAACAGCGGCCGAAACGGCGGCTCTTTCGTCCATCCCTTCCAGCAGACGCCCCAGGGCACCTCGCTCGCCTACGCTCATTCGCGCGCCTCGCTCGACATCGTCCGCGATTGCTCCCCGACCATCACCGAAGACGATGACGACGACCGCGATCCCTATTCCGCCGCCACCGTCCTCCGCCCCGTCGTCTATCACCACCGCCGCTCCTCGTTGGCCAGTCAGCCCCCGAGCTCACTCTCCGACGCCAACAACACAACCACCACCACCAACAACAACAACAACAGCAACAGCAACAACATCTACAACAACAGCAGCCCCTTATACGCCGTCGCCAGCCGCTCCAATTCAGGCTCCGTCCAGCGCCTGGCCTTGGGCTCGGCCAACCAGAGCCGGTCAGAGCTGCAGCTCAGCGCCGGCGCCTCTCTCGTCGACTCGCCCGTCTCGGCCACGGCGCCCGCCGTCATGTCGCTGCCCTCGCCCCAGATGACGGCCGCTCCCTCCCGCGCCTCTTCCGCCGCCGGAGCTGCCGTCGGCGGTCCCATGTCGCCGCTGCGCTCCTCGCTCGACGTCGGCGGCTTCCGTCTCCGTTCCCGCAGCGAGCTCGACTCCGTCAGCCGCCAGGAACAGGTCCGCGCCGCCCGGCGCAAGTTCGAGGCCAAGGAGCGGGCCAAGGAGGAGAAATACGTCCGCAAGCGAGAACGCGCCAACCAGCAAAAGGCCGACCGCGAACAGGCCCGCATTCGGAGTGCCAGCCACGCCAGTCTCTCCAGCGGCGCCGGCTCCGGCCGTCTGTCCCGCTCGGCCCCGGCCCCGGCCCCCGGCGTCTTCGAGACGGACGAGAAGTCGGCCCGCACCCACGACGCCTCCTCCTCGTCCCGCTTTCGACATTCGGCCCAGCCGTCCAGAGCCGATGACGTCGAATTCAAGTCGGCCCGCCGCACCAGGACCGCCAAGCAGCGCACCATGGGCGTCTGGACCGCCTTTATGCTGTGGTTGAGAACCCGGCTGCTCAAGCTCGGACGTCGTTAGGGGAACGTCTCGAGCCGAGCGTCCGGCTCGTCTTCTCCGTCCTCGCCCTTCAAGGGCACCACTGCCGGCCGACGAAGAGTCTCGTTGCGTGTTCGCGCTCGCTGTCTCGAAGCCGTCATGCCACCGTCGTGTCCGGCACTGCGACGGATCTGAGCCTCGTGCGTCTGGACATCGATCCGCCACATCTCTTCCCCCAGTCCCCCTGCCATCCAGGACGACTCCCCCGCATTCGGCCCCTGAAGCCAGTCAGGATAAGCCCAGTGATATAAGAAGGGGCCCGAGCAAGCGATTGCACATGGGAATCCTGTCTTGGTCGTGGATCACAGCTTCCCGTCGCCGGAGCGGGAGGCTTAGCTTTGAGGCTGTATTTTTCTGCTGTGTTCCTTTCCTTTGTTTGCGTGGCGTTGAAGGTGAAAGGAAAGCAATGGGTGAAATTTATCTCCCTTTTTGGGCATCATGTCGGACTTGAACTCTTCGGATGCCTGAGTACAGGTCATGCTTGTCTGTATGAATACACCTACCCTATACCTTCACATATGTGCCCGACCTGTGCGTATTCGCCGTCTTCTAGAGTGGACTCCGTTTACATGAAGAAGCTCTCACGACGTCTGATCTGAGTGAACCAAGACCCTTGAAGCTGTCGAGCTTGAAACCCTGTCGATGTTGCAGAAGGGTCGAGGTGGAGACGACGTGCTTTGTTTTGTCTCAGCGTTTCGAGCAGGCAGAACCGCGTTTATATGTACTGTTGTATTCGTATACATATACACGTTTGCAGAGGAGAAAAGGGGGTTGGTGGCTGATTGCTCGTTGCTCGATGAACCAGTCAGAGCTTGGGCTTCACCCTGATGTCCACTGGCGTCCACCAAGGATAAGAGGCAGGGGCGTCGTCTGCCGTCGCTTGGAAATCCGGTCTCCTCTTCTCGAGAAAGCTGGAGATGCCCTCACGAAAGTCAGGACCGCAGAAGAGGGCATGCAGTATCTTGCTCTCGAGGAGATGGGCTTCCTCGGGCGAGTCTGGCGCGCGGTAGACCAAGTCCTTGTTTATGCGCGAGGCTAGGGGGCTGACGTGCACTGCCATGTCTTGGGCGATGGCCAGCGCCGTTTCGAGGACGCGGTCCGGGGCAACCACCTCGGAGAAGAGGTCCGACAGGAGGCGGTGGCCGGCCGGGTAGACGGCGCCGGAGGAGACGAGGTGGAGGGCCTTTGAGGTCCCTACAAGGCGCGGGAGGAAGAAGCTGCTGCAGGCTTCGAGGATGATTCCCCGACGAGCAAAGACGAAGCCTACCGAGGCGTCTCGGCTGGCGACTCTCACGTTGGCGGCCAGCGTCATGGTGATGCCGACACCGACAGCCGAGCCATTGATAGCCGCGACGACGGGCTTGGCGCAGTTATAAATAGCGAGGGAGACACGTCCGCCAAGATCGCGGTGATCCTCCGACTTCTCCGGTAGCTTCTCGCGATCGTTAAAGTCCATGCCGAAGCAGAAGGCGCGGTTGGACCGATCCGACGACGTGAGGACCACGGCACGGACGCGGTCGTCTGAGGAGACGAGGTCGAAGGCGGTGATGAGGGAGTGGGCCATTTCTATGTTGAAGGCGTTGCGGGCTGAGGGGCGGTTGAGGGAGATGATGATGACGGGGGTTACGGTTGGGGAGGTTGGCGGGTGGTGGGAGAAGAGGAGGCTTGGGAGGGCGAAGGAGTTGTAGCTTTGTGGTGGAGATGGGGTCGCCATTTTTTGTTTGGTTCTTGAGGCTGATGGTGAGGTTTCGAGAAGCTTGTTTGTGAGGAGATGGTCACGTTGCGGTTGACGAGGGAGGCGGTTGGGAGGCGGTTGGAGTTATAAGGCTGGTCGAGGGAATGGAATCCCTGCTCTCCGGAGCCTCGGCTATCGCTGTCTGCCGAGGCTACCCGCCCCACCAGACTCGTGGCGGCGGAGACCGGCGCCAGTTAATCCGACTCCCTGCTCCCCACCACCGTCTCCGCCAATACCGATAAGCAGCAATCTTGCATCTTGAAGAAAACCGGCGTCGAATCGCACCGTCTTCTTTACACAACATTGCAGACAACATACATACGACAAAGTCACTGCGTTCCGCAACCTCGCTCGAAGACGCAATGGCTCACGCGCTGACGACGTCGTCGCTGCGCTGCGTCCGCGTTGGCTTGGTTGCCTCTCGCGCGTTCGCCACCGTTCCGTTGGGTAAGGAGGCGAGGGGCAGCGGCGAAGAGGCGCCGCCAGTGCGCAAGACATATTTCAAGAACACGACAGTCGCGTCGTTTTCCGACTTCTTAGCTGGCTCGGCAGCATCGTCATCGCCAGAATCCTCGTCGCTGGCCCCTTCGGACGCGTACGAGCTCCGAACCGCAGAGGTCGGACCGGCCGGCCGACGGCGCACCATCACCCGACTCCCCGAATGGCTCAAGACGCCCATCCCCAACGGCGGCAACTACAAGAAGATCAAGGCCGATCTGCGAGGCCTGGGCTTACACACCGTCTGCGAGGAAGCGCGCTGTCCCAACATCTCGGAATGCTGGGGCGGATCCGACAAGAGCGCCGCCACGGCCACCATCATGCTCATGGGCGACACGTGCACGCGCGGCTGCCGCTTCTGCAGCGTCAAGACGAGCAGGAAGCCTCCGCCGCTGGATGTCAACGAGCCGGAGAAGACGGCTGAGGCGTTGGCGCGCTGGGGGTTGGGATACGTTGTTCTGACGAGCGTTGATCGCGATGATCTTGCTGATGGGGGCGCTGCGCACTTTGCCGATACCATTCGGAGGATAAAGGCTAAGAAGGCGGAGCTGCTGGTTGAGGCGCTGACGGGAGACTTTGCCGGCAATCTTGACATGGTTCGCCTCGTTGCCGGTAGCGGGCTTGATGTCTACGCCCACAATGTCGAGACGGTTGAGGGACTGACGCCGTATGTTCGCGATCGGAGGGCTACCTTTCGTCAGAGCCTCAATGTCCTCCGCCACGCCAAAGAAGCAGCCGCCGACCGCGGCATCATAACCAAAACGAGCATCATGCTCGGCCTAGGCGAGCAAGAAGCCGAAGTAACAGACACACTTCGAGGTGAGATCAAGAACCACCCACCCCCTCCCGACCATGACAAGAACACACCCAGACAGAACCTAACCGCGTCCATCCCCCCCAGAGCTGAGAAAAGCAAACGTCGACGTCGTCACCTTTGGCCAATACATGCGCCCAACGAAGCGTCACCTCAAGGTAGAGCGCTACGTCACCCCCGCCGAATTCGAATCCTGGCGTCAGCGCGCCCTCGACATGGGCTTCCTCTACTGCGCGAGCGGGCCGCTCGTTCGCTCGTCGTACAAGGCGGGCGAGGCCTTTATCGAGAATGTCCTGCGCAAGCGGGCCAAGGAGAAGGCTGCTTCCAGGGGGGGGGTTGCTGCTGATGGGTTGCCTCCTTGGGAGCCTTCTTCTGATGCTGCGTCGGTGGAGAAGGCTGGGGTTGAGGTTTGATTTTGGAGGGTTTAACTCGTTGTGCTTCTTTCTTTTGGAAATAGTTGTGTGTGAAGAGTCGGACGACTCTTAGACACGGCGTCCTCGTCGTCTTCATTTATGCTATCTAGATACCTGTACCATGCGCTCGCGCTGGTCTTATTCCCTCAGCTCGGATCCCACAGACCTTTCAGAGCCGTCAAGGCAATAAAAACAGCTTCCTCCGTTCTGATAGTCCGACTTCCCTGATTCGGCAACACATTAACCCAATAGTCGAACAGCTCCTTGGTCCGCGGTCCCTGCACGCCCTTGCCACTCAGCTCCTCGTCGTTCATAGCCGCAAACTCGAGTCCTCGGGGGCCGCCGAAGACGACGAGCAAGTGCTTAAACGGGAGTCGTGCCGGGGACGAGGACGAAAGGGAAAACGCCTTGGAAACGGGGCTGCCCCGCTCCGATGTGCCGATGCTGACGTCGTAGCCGTCGTCGTAGGGCGACTCGGTGAAGACGGCTGATAGGGAAGCGCATTTGCGGACTGAGTAGCCCCAGAAGTAGCCGCCCTCTGTTCGGGGCGCTGACGGGTGGACGCACTCCGGACGCTGTGTCTCGTCGTCGGGGAAGCGCAACGTCAACCTCGTCTTGGGCGGGATCTTCTCGTCAATCTCGACGGGTTCGTCCAGCCCGACTTCGACGAGGGTGCCGTTCTTGCCGCCAGTCACGGTGACGCCCTCGCGGTAGCAAATCCACTCCTTGGGATTGGGATGATGCGGCATGTCCAGACTCGGTAGAACAGCCGTCAGCCGCAAGTTGGGATGCAGCGGGAACAATGTCTTTCGCATAAAGGGCGGTGCCTCGAGGAAGGAAAAGATGTGCGCCAGGAAGTGGCATGGGTCGGTGTCGCCCGTGTAGGCGGCCGGGTCCGTCCTCGGCGGGCGCGAAGAGAGAGGCGAGTCATCGAAGACGACGACTTCATCGACGGCGAAGACGGCGAGCGCACGCGCTATACGACCGGGCACGGATACGCGCTGATCTGCAGTTGCGAGGCTGGGCGAATCCTCCCCCTTCTCGTCAACCACCGTGAGGAGAGCGAGGGAGGGTTGAGAGATTGATGGTCAGGGGAGGGGATGGGCTCACTTGGTAAGGATGCTGCTCGGGATAGCGACCGAGATGGTCCAATCGCGGCCGCCGGGATGAGGCGTGAAGCTGGCTGATGGCTTGAAGCTGGTCTGGACGCCGCCTTCTTGCGGACCGTGACGCGCCGTCTTGCGCTTCTGTTTCTCTCGTCTCAAGTCAGTGCTGGGATTGGTGGTGGCGTCGGGAGACGGACCTTGGCCTGATGCGACATTTTTGCGGGTTTTGCTGAGGTAGAGCTTCGATCGTTGGAAGCTTTGCAGCTTGGTGTTTTTTAATTTTTGCTTTTCCTCTCGGCTTGTTTGTCAGCGATGTGGTGTGCCTGAGGCATCCATCGAGGACCCAGTCTCGAGTTACGATCTTCAATGATTACTAGCTTGGGAGCTGCAGTTGCACCAGCATCATCAAACGCTATGCTTGCTTTCTCTGAAAAGTCTACTGCTCATCCATCCCATTGCTTCCCTCCCTGAACGAGTCTCTCCTCAATCTCACGGGCACACCCGAGACCACGCAGATCAACAATTGGCCGCTCCTTACAGCATCACGTGATAGAACCCCGACAATGGCATCTCCTCAACTCATCACCTTATGCATCTACACGGCTTAATCCCCAATGATGACGCTTCAATTGCTGTTTCCTCTCCTCGACCTCTCCTCCATCTTTTCTTCCAACAGCCGGTGCGTGAGACGCCCTTCGTCTCAACTCACCGGCGTGGAATGACGAGATGCTCCTCTTCCGCGCCCTGTTGACGACGGTGGCCTTCTCGCTCGGCGTCCGGGCCGGAAAGCCACCGCTCGGGGACGACGATTTGCGCCAGGTGGCCGGGCCGGGCCCAGACTTCGAGAGCGGCCTCCTCAACCCCATCATGATTCCGCGAGTGGCCGGCACTGAGGGCTCGGCTCGCGTGCAGCGGCACTTTGTCGACTTCTTCGCTACCAACCTCCCGGCCTGGAAGCTTCTCTGGCAAAACTCGACGTCCAAGACACCCGTCACTGGTGATCGCGATGTGCCCTTTGCCAACCTCATCTTTCGACGCGATCCGCCGGGGGCGTCTGAAGGTCGCTTCGCGCGTCTCACTCTCGTCGCCCACTACGACAGCAAATACACGCCCGAAGGCTTCATTGGCGCCACCGACAGCGCCGCCCCCTGCGCCATGCTGCTGCACGTCGCCAGGGCTCTCGATGCTGCCATCGAGGCCAAGTGGGCGTCTGGCAGTGTCAAGGATGGGGAAGGTTTACAGATTATTCTGCTCGACGGCGAGGAGGCCTTTCTCAACTGGACAGACGACGACTCTCTCTATGGCGCGAGGTAAGCTGTTTCGCCGCAGCCACTCCCGTCTCTATTTTCCCGCTGACACAGACTGCCAAGATCGTTGACTGCTGAATGGGACACTACGCTGAATCCGCCCCTTTCCACCTTTCGGTCGCAGCTCGATACCATTAGCCACATGGTGTTGCTCGACCTCCTCGGCTCCAAAAATCCCAACGTGCCTTCGTACTTTTCTACGACCCACTGGATGTACAAGATGATGTCGACAATCGAGAAGCGTATGCGCGCTCTGAACCTCCTCGAAAGCAAACCGGCAACGCCCTTTCTCCCCGACGACGAGGCGATGATGGCCGGCATGGGCGGCATCTCGGACGATCATATTCCCTTTATGCGCCGGGGCGTCAACATCCTGCACATCATCCCGTCTCCGTTTCCTACGGTATGGCACACCATGGCCGATGACGGCGAACATCTGGACATGGCGACGGTGCGAGATTGGACCAAGATTGTGACTGCGTTTGTGAAGCAGTGGATGGCTATCTAGCGTGTTGCTGAATCTGGGCGAGAATCTTGTTTGCGAGGCGTTTAGGGCTATAGAAATGGCTTTATCAGGTATCTATTTAGGATTCATGGACGATGGAACGGTTGAGCAGCTGTCGCCATCTTGGACGTTCAGCGGTGCTTCATCTACGAAGTAGACGCTCACCAATTAGCAGTGTCCCTTCTGCCTACGTAATCGGGCCCGCAGAGCGAATACGTTGTACAAATAGTACGTACGAATACTATATACACACCCATGCTAGGGAACACCTGGAATTTCTGGTGGATCACGGTAGAGCTTCATCCAGCTGTCCTCTATTCTCTCAGCTCCCATCTCCTCTCCACAGTCCACGATGCGTCTCCTCACAGCCTCGGCGGTCTGTCTTCTCGTGGGCGCTGTCAGCGGAGCCTCCTCTTGGAGCTTCTCTGATGCGACGGTCACAGCCTCGTCCAAGTCGGCCAAGAGCAGCAGCACAAAGTGAGCCTTTCCTACCGCTGGCTGGACCGTGGCTGACCCAAAGCTTTACTACAGGTTTTCCGCATCCAAAAAGATCCAAGAGGCCGTGCAGTTGGGTCCGAAAGACTCTATCAAGCTATCGCTGACCACGGTAGACGACGAAGGCAACGCGAAGCGGCCGCATCAGGCCCTTCTCATGGTCGGGGAGTCGTCCGGCCTCGAGGTCCCTTTTGCCCTTACGGTCAAGAAATCCGGCAAAGGAACTCTTCAGCTTGTATTGTCTCCCCTTCCTTCTTCCCTTGCTCTGATGGCGGCTGCGAGAACACCAGCTAACGGGCATGGACGCACAGAGCCAAAAGGACCTCCCTCCGCAGCTGCTCCTCTCGCAGAAGCCATTGCACGCGAGACTCATCCTGGGCTCGTCCGATTCGGAAAAGGGATTGGTGACGCCCGCGTTCGATATCGCGCTGAAGCTGGATCCTATCACGGCGGCCCCCAGCCACGACAAGCCACTTCGATACCTCCGGCAGCCCGAGATCAGCCACACATTTCGTGGGGATCCCAAGAGCCCACCGCGAATCGTGTCGCTGGCCTTTGCCTTGGCTCTGATTGCCAGTGTTCCAACTCTTGTGGTCGCGGTACGTTTTTTCCTATTCCAAATTCCCTTCCTTGTATTGGGTCCTGGCGGCGACTCCACGTGCCCGTTTGATCTTGAAAGGTCCAGTTTCAACTAATGCTGTTTCGGGGGGGGGGGTGGTTAGTGGCTGTTTTTCGAGGCCAACCTGGGGCACGCAGCAACAGCCTTTTCCCGCGCTCCCGTGTCTCATGCCGTCTTTTTCGGATCCGTCATTGGGATGGAATTCGTCTTCTATCTCTACCACGGTGGTTGGAACCTGTTCCGCACGCTCCCTGTCGTTTGCCTGGTCGGCGTCTCCGCCTTCCTGAGCGGGACTAAGGCGCTCGGCGAGGTGCAGCGGCGACGACTCGCGGGCGAGAGGTAGGTACGCATAAGCCTACGGGGGATCGGGCTGAAGACGGGGCCCGAAGCTGTCACCCCCCCTTTCAGCCACGGTCATGCGGGATCGGGGGGAACGTGCTCGGAGCGTTTCGTTTGTGTATGTGACCGAGTCGCATCAGCGGGGGAACGACCGTCTTGCTGTTGACCATCTGAAGCAGTCCAACGCTAGAGCCATGGGTATTTGGCACTATGTCGCAGGATGCTGACGGGTGGTCGGCGATGTCCGACAGGGGCTGGGGGGTTGGAGGGGAGCAATGGCGCTTCTAGTACCTATAGTATTTGACGATGGCCGTATCCAAACCATGACACTGTTTTGTTGCAGACTCTCTTGACGGTGCAGGTACGCGAGACAATCATGACAATGACAACGACAACGACGACGGAAAGCGCAACTGAGCGAGACAAGACGGCGGCCAACAGCAACGGCGTCGTTCAGATGGCTACAGATACAGACGACATGTAAGCCGTCGTCATAAATTCCAATCAACCACAGCTGACGATGAATCCAGGTCCTCACCATCCCGCTTCCCAACGGTAGAAGAGACGCTCAAGCACGCCGCCTTCCCGGGCGTCGTCTGGGATCTAGAGCCACACTCATCCGGCAAGGCAACAGTAGCCTCCAACCGAGGCGGACCACTGAAGCTGGCATGGGAGATTCACGGCTCGGGCCCGATCAAGGTGGTGGTGAGCATCCCCTTTGCGCATGCTCAGACGTCAGTCAGCTAACGCGTCATCCCTCACCAAGCTCATCATGGGCCTCGCGGGCGTCATGGCGACGTGGCAGCGGCAAACGCTGTATCTAGGCCACGAGCGCGGCAACCGCTTCTCCGTGCTGCTGCTGGACAATCGCGGCGTTGGCCTCAGCGACCGGCCGCTTGGACGCTATTCCACCAGCGAGATGGCGCGCGATGTCATGGATGTGCTCGATGAGGTTGGCTGGACGGATGACAGACAGCTTCACGTCGTCGGCATCTCGCTCGGGGGCATGATCTCACAGGAACTGGCCTGCCTGATCCCCAAGAGACTGGCCTCCCTGAGCCTGATTTCCACAGCCGCCCACCTTCGCGGCTCAGAAGCACCAGAGTCATCGACCTCGCATTTCCAACAACTAGTCAACGGTCTCGGCATGCTACGACCCAAATCCGAGGCCCAGACCATCACAGACACAGCCCGTCGCGTCTTCACCCCATCCTGGCTCTCCGCACCAGACACAGCCACCCTCCCCACGGCAACGACGCCCAGATGCCGCCTCCCAAACCACGATGCGTACCCTCCGCGCTTCGTCTCCAACTTCCAGCGCTTCCAGGCGCAGGAGCTCGTCAAGAGGCGACGTGTCGGCTTCTCGCGCGTCGGGTATCTCTGTCAGGGCGTCGCTGCCGTCTGGCACTACAAGTCGGACGAGCAGCTGCGGGCCATGGCTGATGCGGTGGGCCGTCGACGGATCATGGTGGTTCATGGTCGTGAGGATGCCATGATTCGGCTTGGGTATGGGATTGGGCTTGTCGAGGCGGTTGAGCCGGCGGTTGTGCACTTTGTCGATGGGGCGGGTCATGCGCCGTGCATTGAGCGGGAGGGTTGGTTTAATAATATGCTGGAGCAGAATCTGGAGGCGTGGAATGCGTTGGGGGGGGAGGAGTGAAGGGGAGGATGGATGGGTGGTTTTGTGTTTTGATTGCTTTTGTCGTCCATTAGCATGCATCATTTGAGGTGAGAGAGGGAGAGAGGGGAAGACGTTGGCTCTCTGAGACCTACATATGTACGAAGACATATACTCCATACCAGTTATAGTATACGGATACTCATACCTAGGAAAAGAAGACAACTGCCGCAAACCCCTTTTCGTTCAGAAAGCGACCACCTCGCTCCCCTTTTCGCAAGCCAACGCGCCCCTATGCAATCAAGGCATAACCAGCCCAATCCCGCTACCCCCATCCTCATCCATCTGATTCCTCTTATCGATGCCGCCGGCGATGTGGTTGGCCCGGTAATTGAAAAGATAGTAATGCAGCTGGCCGTCGCCGGCGCCAAACTTTTGCTGCTCGAGGAAGAGCGTGTTATCCATGAGGGTCAGCGCGTTGAAGACGTCGAGCTTGGCGCGCTTGGCTAGGATGAGGGCGTCGTTGACGAGGCTGTTGAGTCGGGTCTTGAGGGCTGGTCGGTCGGGGGGCTGGGTGAGGCCCGCTTCTGAGGCGTAGTAGAACATGTAGGCGACGCGGATTACGTCGTGCTTGGAGTTGTTGATGACGGACGACTCGACGCAGAAGAAGGAGAAGAAGTCGGTCATTTTCTTGTCCTTGTCCTTTGAGGAGGGTGAGCCTTTAATCTCGTCTTCTTGTTTGGGAGATATTCTTACCTCGACTACGTACGACCAGATGACCTGCTCCGCCTCGGCCTTGGGTATGAACCAATGCAGAGCCTCTTCTCGCGTAAACTCTGGCGCCATATCGAAGCGGGCGAGATACCTCTCGAGCAAGCCAATGACGGCATCGACGTCTTCGGCCTTCATGGCACGCAGCCCGCGCGTCGTCGTCTCGTCGGGCAGCGCATACTTGCGCACCTGATACTGCGGCTTGCTGCCCGGCGGCAAGGGGCTGAAGCCGCAGTCGTGCAGCTTCTGCCAGTTGAGGGCGCGGTGGAAGTAGCGGCACGTGCTGACGGGCGTTGGCAGCACGACGCCTGCAGTGTAGACGCCCTGCCAGACCTCGTTCTCGTTGCTGACGCGTGTGATCTCGCGGATGAGGACGGGAGCGAGCCGCAGGCCGCGTAGTTTCTTGTGTATGCAGAGGAAGTTGACCTCTGAGCAGAGTACCGTCTTGGTTCGCACGCGGAGTCGGACGGGGATGGCGGAGATGAAGGCGACGAGCTTGCGAGATTGGGATGCTCGTACGCCCACGTGGTAGCGTCTGTGCCAGCCGGGCGCCATCATGGCCCTGAAATGCGAGGTCAGACGTCTCATCTTTTCTCTCGTTTGCACGGAAGTGTCTGTTCACTTACCACCGTAGAATGGCCGGCGAGTAGTTGAAGCGGAACATGGCCTCATCGTCCTCGACGTAATGCTTGTTGAGCAGCTCAAACAGCTCCTTCATCTGGTCGTCACTCTCGAGATCCAGCGTCACCCACTCGAACCCGTCCGGAAGCGGCTTCGGCTGCTTGGGCACCTCGTCGACCGTCTTGACACTCAGCGGGCCCTCCTGCACAGAGTCGTCATCGCCGAAGCGCGGCACGGGCTGCGTCTGCCAGAACTTGTAGGCGCCCATATCCTTGACGTTCTTGCCACCCGAAGCCAGCCCCGTCATGATGTCCTGCAGCTTCATCTTGCGCAGCATATCGACGGCCTGCTCAGGCGTCGGCTCCGCACTCCCCGATGCCTGCGACAGCTGTTGCGCCAGGCCCGGGTTCAGCGCCAGCAGCTCCTTGGTCTGCTGATGCGTGAGTCCGCTCATTGCCTGCTTGATGTCGGCTTCATGGTCGCCGCCGGACTTGCGCTTGAGGAGCTCTTTTGCCTTGGCCCTCTTGGACTTCTTGCCCGCTGCCTTGCCGCCGCGGGGCTCGTCCGGTCCCGAGTCGCCTCCGGGCTCCGGTGTTTCGGTCGGGGCCTCTTCGGCCGCCGGCTGGACGGGCTTGGACTCTTCCGTGGGCATTCTCCGAGGTGCGTGGCCTGTGAAAAGCTGAGAGGTAGTGGATTTTGGCGTTTGCCGACTCCGCTGCTATCGAGATCTGGGGGCGGGGTGCTGAGGGCCGTGCGTGATATTGGGAGTTGACACTGCTCTATCACGTGGTTGGCCGACGATAGGTTCGTAGAAGCTAAAGTGAAGAGAACAGATGAAAGATGCTTCGATGAAGGGATGTAACGATGCTCAACCCCGTTCTAAATAATGGTCTTTACAGATATCCACGAGAAGCCTCAAAACGCCGATGCCGCGAACCGTCTATACACACAGTGTGTCCTCTTCGATCCAACCCTCACGATCCCTCCGAGTAGCTGCTCAGCCACGGCCGCCTCCCATCGCCCGACGTCTGCGCGTATGCCGTTCCCTGATAGTCAAAGGACCTCATGATGGCCAGGGCCACCGGAGCGAAGCCCATTATGGGGTCATGGCCTAGTCGATGCTGGTCAGCATGCGTCGAAGCTATCCCAGACGCCAACTCACCTCCGTACGGAAACAGCTCCTGGCGGACGATGATGTCCGGTTCCGCCGTCCACGTCGTCACGAAAGCATCCTTGCGCTTGCGGACCGTGCGCTGTTCCTTCCAGGCGGCGAACTCGGCGTCGTCGACGATGCCAACCGTCTCGTTGGCCGCGGCGCGGAAGAGCTTGTCGTCCTCGCTGCAGGGAATATCGCGGTCGTTGCTGGCGTGGATCAGGCTGATGCGAAGCCTCTTCTTGGTGTGCCGCACGATGCTAGCCAGTCGTTTCGACGTGGGCCAATTATCGACGACGAAACGCTCGAGCCTGCGGACCAGCTTTGGCCAGAGGGAAAAGGGGCCCAGCAGCGGCAGCACCCCGCCGATGCGATACTCTCCGATGAGAGACTTGAGGTCACCGAAGCCGGCGACAAGGACGATGCCGGCGAACTCGACACCATTGCGCGCATATCGCTCTGCGATGCCGCTGACGACGGCCGTACCGAGGCTATGGCCGAGCAGCACGACGCGATCCGGTGAGATGGCCGCGGTCCGCAAAGCCCAGTCGACGAGCGCCGCTGCGTCCTGAATCAGGCCGTCCTCGGTCGGGGCGCCGGTGGAATGGCCGTAGCCGCGGTAGTCGATGGAGACGAGGTGATACGACGACGTGTCCGTCAGGGCGTGGTACGAGTCGGGACGGACGGCCTGCGCGATGTGGCCTGCGGTCTGTAATGGGACGTGAGCTCTTTACTCTGCCGTGACGGTATTCGTCCGACGTACCCCGTGGACTGACGCACAAAGGGTTAGCTCTGCTGGACGCGTAAGACTCTGACAAGCGAGGCAGCTCACAGTATAGAATCAGTCGGGCCTCGGGGTCTTCCCGGAGAAGACGGAACGACTCCGTTGCGGTAAAGTTGGGCGCCAGACCCGATGGTTGAGCGGTAAGTCGGACCTCGTTCTTGAGATATAGCGGTAGGGGTGTTATATGCCAGGCGTAGACGCTCTCGCCATCGGGCGTCGCGATGGTAAAGGGCGTCACCTGGTTTGCTGCGAAGACGGCGTCAGGACACAGACACAGCCAGCTCTCGGCGACATACTGGCAAAGCCCCAGGCCTCGGGCCCGTTGAGGTCGGTCCAGAAGAGGTCATTGATCTTGTGGGCGTATAGAGCGCTGGAGGGCAGCCGAGGTCAGCTGCGTATGGGACGGAAGCGACGGGACGGGCCACCGACTGTCTCTGGACGACGGGGATTGCCAGCAGGCAAAGAACGACGACGTAGATGGCGTAGGGCGCGACGAGGAGCAGCGCGGCGGCGCGCAGCAGCTTGACCATGACGGCTCGGACGATGACAGGTGAGGCTGAAGTAGGCGAGCACGAGCACCAGGGCCAGGCGAGAAGACGTCGTCCGGATGAGGAAGAGTCGGCGTAAAGTATAACCAGGGCATATTCCCTCGAGCCGGTGAGGGAGGTGTTGCGCGTTCCAGAAGGGAGGAGTCGGGTAGCCTATGTCCGATTTAATGGACACTTTTTTTACTTGTTTGGTGTTTGAAGTGTCCGTGACCGTTGCTTTTCCTCGTCGTCATCGTCGGCGGCAGCTAGCTCTTCTCGGCTGTGCGAAGTCAGGCAGCACGGGAACTGGAATGTCTGTGCTGCTACTGCCATCAACCACTTAGAAACGATCCCTTTCGTTCTCTTCCCTCAATGCCATCCTTGAGCCCTGCCCAGCTGATGCATCGCCTCGCTGAGGCTCCCAGGTTGTGCCCTGAGACCTCCGGACGAAGCGGGGCAACGGTGCGGCATGGATCGATGATACTTGGCTGCCCTTGTCTCTGCGGGCGGACGAGCAGGTACCTCGGATCGTCGACCCTGTACGAATACCTAACGGAGAGCAATGGACAAGAGGCAACAACTTAAAGACCTCTCGCCTTCAAGGCCAAAGCAGGGCTCGAGGGAAAACCTTCAAGGCACATCACACGCAGCCAGACGCGTCTCGCCTGTGTCACCCAGTCGCCATCGGGGTCCGCCCGCTATCGACACGGCGCAGCTCCCTCGTACACAATCATCCACAGCAAGTACCGTCGGACGCTATCAGCCTGTCGTCGTGGGCGGCTCGGCCCGGCATCGGTACCCTGTGCCGCCGCCGAGGTACCTGCACCGCGGCTTGGCGTGATAGGTACGAATCGGTAGGTAGGCCGCGGTCAGGTGCTTGGGGACGTCTACTGGATTTTTTCCCAGAGCCGCGACGACCAGCTTTGAACCTCTTCGACGGCCTCATCTTCTCATTATCTTGGCTTCTTCCCCCCCCCCCCCAATAGCTGCTCCTCTTCTGCCCTCCAGCGGCTTTGGTCCGGCTTTGGTCCCGTGCATGGCGCCCTCATGACGACATCCGCCTGAAGACTCCCGCCCGAGAGCCATGGAGAAGAAGCGCAAGCTGCCCGCCCGCGCCTCGGCCCGCGTCGAGCAGGCCTCCAAGAAGCGACACGTCGCCGTCCGCCAGCGCTCGCCCTCGCCTCCTGTACGCGAGGCCTCGCTGCCGCCTCAGCCTGAGCTACCGTCGTCCATCCAGGTCGGCAAACCGCTGCCTACCGTCGAGGACCCCCAGCCCGACCTGCCGCTCGCCGAGTTCCAGTCCATCTCGGAGAGGTGAGGCCGTCGTCTTTTTCTTCTCACGCTGCTCGCCGTCGTGCTGATTGCCGCAGCGGGGTCCTCGCCGAGTCGCTCTCTCGCTCTCGCCAACGATGGACCAGCGACGGCCTCTTCGAGAAGTTTTGGTCCAAGCCCCATAAGCGCAAGGGTGTCTTGCAAGAGGACCCTGGAAACCCTCCCAAAGACTCCATGACGCGTGTCGGCACCGTCACTCTGACCATTGAGCCCCATATCGTCGAGGCCACCATGTTCGCTGTCAGGGCCCCCAAGCCGCCGGAGCCCGTTCAGCCTCCGCCGCACCAGCCCTCTGTCCAGCCTCCGGCTCCCGGTCAGCAGGGACAGCCGCCGCCGCCCTCAACGTCGCCGCCCGCTCGTCCGGTGCTCCAATATGGGCCTCCTACCGGTGCTATGCCGCCTACTCCGGCCACGCCTACTCCTACGGCCGTCACACCCGTGTCCGTCTCTCAGAATTCTCAGTCTGTCGCGTCTCCCAGCACCGTGACGGATGTCCCTCGGCCCTCGCCCTCGCCTGGCCCTCGTCAGAAACCGGAGCCCATGTCCTCGGACGAACCCGGCCAGTCGGCGTCCTCCATCAAAGTCGCGGCCAACGTTACGCCCTCAGCACCAAGGCCCGGCCCTACAACGGTTCACCATGCTACGTCCTCCGGGGCCCCAGTCGTGGCTGCGCCTCCTGTGGTCGCCAATCAGCAGCAGGGAAGCCCATCTCGACAAGCCGCTGCTCCTCCGCCCGCGAGCAACTCACAGCAGGCCGCTACCGCGTCTCCGGCCGCGCCACAAGCGGCAAACAGACCGCCGGCAGGTCAGCCCCCGGCCACACCGGTCACGGCGGCGTCAAGACCCGCTGCCAACGATCCGGTCATCGCGCTTCTGGCTCAAAAGGCGTCTGGGGACTCGGAGCTCCGCGACCTGATGAAGAGGGTGGCTGTGGGCCAGGCCAAGGAGGGAGAGCTTGCGCAGTTTCAAAAGGTTATTGACCAGCTCAACGCCGAATGCAAGCAGAGAAGCGGCCCGGCCGCAGACAGGCTGCTCGTCGACGGGCGCACCGTCAAGTATTTTGCTGACGAGGTCCGCACTATACTCGACATCGTCCTCGCCTCAAACCCGAACCAAAAGTCGGCAGAGCTCAAGCCGCCGCCGCGGAGCGACCCGCTGGTCGTCCTCCTCGTCAAGACGGCGCTGGAGGACCAGCGGACCAAGGATATGATCCGGCGCATCGCCGATGGCCGGCCGGGTCAAACCGACGCCCAGGACCTCAAGGAAATCCTCGACAGGCTACACCGGGATGCCAAGACGGTCCCTCAGGGGCAGACATCGGCAACGGCGCCGCCACGTCCCAAGCAGCTGCCGGCGGCCAACGGGACCATCAACGGCCACGTCAAGGTCGCCAACGCCAGCTCTCCGCAGACCGCCAACGGGCAAGCCCTGCGCTGCAAAGGGCCGCCGTCTGCCGCCATCCCCGCACGGCCGGACATTACGGCCGTCGTCTTCGACTTTGGAAGCGGTGATCGCTTTCTGTTCCCCAAGTACAGCATCCTGGAGTATCTGCCCACGCAGTCCGGACAGCAGGTCATCGCCTCGTTCCTCATCGTCCGCAAGGGCAGCTCGTCCGAGTACGGCGGCGACCCGGCTCTGGACTACTACCAGCCCGTCACGATACGCCTCTCAACCACAAACGGCCGCTATCTGGACAACCTGGCGCGGGTGGTGGCGCCTCCGGACGAGGTGCGGCGCTACATGGACGACGTCATGGACAATATGACGCGAGCCGAGTACGTGCTACTGGCCATGAGGCTACCGAGGGCCGAGCTGGATCCCGATCACGGCTTCTTCGCCGGCGCCGACGAGCCCAAGACGAGCTCCTCGACCCCGAAGTCGGACCCGGAGCTGGATAAGGGCCAACCAACTCGTCCGGGTGTCCTGTGGGCGTCGACTTCGACCAAGAAACCGCTGGAGCTTTCGGAGCCCATCAAATTTCGCGATCCGGAGCAGCAGAGCCAGCTCAAGTACGAGCGACTCATCCGATCCATAGCCGAGAGGGAGACTGAAATTGCGCCGTAGCGGCCCGTTCTTGGTCGCCGTGGGATTCATGTGAACAGGACGTCTTCACCTGTTGACGCTTGCCGAGCTGTCCCTTTCTTTGTTGTTCTCCCTCATTCCTTACGTGAAGCGCGAAAGCGCCTCGATGGACGCATGAGTCGGGTTGATGACGGCGGGTTTCGGCAATCTCTGGTGCAAGCAGGTTGACTTGGGAATCCGGGCTTGGGGACTTGAATAGGTACAGACACAATGTTCTAAACTTGGTCAAAGCTCGAGCAGCTTCACGTCCCCGACGAGTATCCGTCTTTCCCGCCAGACTCCTCTCACGTGTAGGGTCCTATTGACAGGCCCGGTACCGTGAGGCAGGGTCTGCGCCTCCATCTGAATCGACGTTTCAGTTCCTGGCCGTGCCAGGTGATGTTGAGTTTCTCGGGCTCTTGATAGACCTCTCTATAGTCGACGATGAGAAGTTCCGACAATGCTGCGTAGGTGTTCCACGGGTGGTCCGTCATGTGAATCGGGGGAGGGTCGAGCCCGATGGGATCCAGGATAAGGCCGATCATGATCTGCGGAGGCGATGGTCAGCTGCTCTGCGTCTCATGCTCAAGGGGTTCCGTACGACGAGGGCCCTGATGAGTTGGAAGATCTCATTGCTCATGTTCTTGTGCATGCCTGGGATTGCTGTCCTCGCGAGCCTCAGCTCCTTTGCGGCCTTGCTCAGCAGATCGAGGGCCTGGAATGATTCAGCGGACTCTCTTCCTTGAAAGAGGGGAGAGGGAACGCACATGATGGTATTCGCCTATGGTCAACGGAGCCAGCAATGAATAGGGGAACCTATCTGAAAGAGCCCTCCATGCTCTCTATACGGAACCCAATCAGCAAAAGACGACCCTTCTCTACGCGGAACGAGGGAGGAGAAAACTCACAGCAGACTGATGAAGGGTACTGTTCTCCCTCCGATCAACAGCCCGATGAATCGTCTCCTGCATTTCGGCAATCTCATTGAGAATAAAGCCGAGATAGGGCGAATACCGCGGTCGATGTCGCTGCAGAAACTCATCCTTGACGAGAGGGAAGAGGGCGCTATTCGGGGTGTCGCCACCAGCAGGTTCACGCTGCATGTGTTCCTGCTCATGGTAGAAGTATTTCGTGACGTTGAAGCCGGTGTGGTCGGTCAAGTTCATGGGTTTGTGGTGGTCTTTCACTGGAGGTTTGCGGTCGGTGCCATCGCCTTCGGGGGGTGGAATCTTGGGTTGCGTGATGGGGACCACGGGGGGGAATACGGGGGCGGTTGCGTGGCTGGTGGTCAGGAGGAGGGTGAAGAGGGGGAGGAGAAGGGGTAGGAGTTTGCTGTTTGGCATTGTGGTGTTGGGGTTGTTTGGATGCTGGGGGTTTGATGGGGTGGCGACGTTGAGGGTTGATTGTGCTGATGATAGAAACGGGGAGGATTTATCTGCCACGTCGAGGTTGAGGTTGTCAGTCTATGACGAAGAAGACAAGGCAGCAGCAGGCTTTACGCTTAAGTGGCGGCTTTCGTCTGGCTTTGGAAGACGGGGTAAAGCCATTGTCATGCTCCGGGGTTTCCATCCGGGGCTTCCATCCGGGGAGCAGCATTACATGGACTGCCAATAATGGCCTGCGGGCTCTCGAAGACAGATAGACGCATCGTGAGCATCATCGGGATGCACCATGACACAACTCTCGCCCTAGGTGGCCTGTCTAATGTGTTCTCGAAGCCAATGCGAGGCACCTGATTGTAGGATAACGGCACCATCGGCCTTGTCCAGAGGATTAGTTGGAATGACGCTGTCTAGTCACTGACGGCATCCCGTCTTCCCTCGCTCCGACTTCCAAGACGAGGCCAGAAATGTCTCCTGACAAGTGAACTACGCACAAGTAGAATGACCACACAGCAGATGCCCAAACGCCCTTGTATTCCGACAAGCATATAGTCTCAAAACGTCCAAACGCCTCACGTTTCCGGCAGATCCGGCCTGTGATCCTCCATGTGAATCATATCTTTCTGGAAATGGTCCCACGACTGATGCCCATGAGTAAGAATCCCAGCCCTCCAAGAAATCTCCGCCTGATACAACTCGCCATAGCAATTGATGGGGCAAAAGCTGTCGAGCGCGGCCGTGACTCCACGCAGCCAGGCTCCGGCAAAGACACCCAACTTCTTCCTCATAAAGGTCGCCCACCCAGTCAGATCGTCCTTCATCTCCGGCACTTTCAAGGTGAAGATGCGCGAGTATCGCCTATGGGCGCCGTGAAGGATGTTCATCAGACTCTGGAAGACTGTTAGCTTTGCTTCTTGCTGAGATTCTTCGACATACCCCGCGAGCGAAGAAGTAAGCGCGGAGGCCCTGCAGGACTATCTGGCGCGCAAAGTGATGTCTGGGGAATCTGTTGGCTGCTTGATCGAGGATTTTCAGAAAGTCCTTCTCAAAGGCCGCGTACTGCAAGCCGTGTCAGCCATTTGTTCAGCCTCCCATCTATTCATCTTACCGATACGTAGCACGTGGCCATCATCATTTGATCCTCCAACACATCCGTCGTTAGGAGAGAGCGACGAGCCTGGATATCCAATGTGTAGACGATCATGGACCAGGTACTCAAATACCCTGAAAACGCCTGCGGAACCCTTTCAGCAAAGCAAACCAAGCCGTCCACCGCCGTATCAACGTACTTTCGGCTTTATGGTCGGTAGTTCCTCGTGAATCCAGTGTGGTAGAAGCGTTTCAACCGACTTTTCTATCCGCGGAGCCAAGGGCCCCATCCGGTGCGCTATCCAGGACATGCCTCGTAACGTGGCGCAGAACTCTTCAGGAACAACGGGAGTCCTCAGGATCCTGTCCAACTCCTCTTTTTCGCTGATTCCTTGGCCTGGGATATTGACCTTTGAGCCGCTGTCTTGGTCCCGGGGGGCAGGCTTTTTGCCGCAGAGGCCGAGGGTGGGCAGCGCGAGGCAGAGCCAGCGTGAGGTCTTCATCTTGAAATTGATGTTGAGGTTGACAAGGGTAGACGACTTTGAAGGAGCCGGGGAACGAAGAGTCGGATTGACGAGGTGGATGGTATAATTTGATCTGAACCGTGTTTATGATTCACCGAGGATCACGGGTGAACGACTCCGCTCCTGCGACGGGAGAGTAATGTCAAAATCGCAGCTGTCGGAAAAGCACAGACGGAGACGATGCAAAGCTGCCTCATACCGGGGCCCTGCCGGCTGTTCCGGCGTGGGCTCGGCACGTCGTGTCGGGAATGAGGCTGGCGGACGGCGACTCATTAGAGAGTGAGACCGTAGCTTTGCGATAAGGATTGGTGCGTGAGTCCGTAAAGGGGGGATCAGGCAGTTCTCGGTCTGCGGTTGTTCATTCTCTTCCTTAGAGTCTCCCTCCCCGAAGCCAGTCTTTGGCCGTCAGCTTATCTTCTAGCTCGAATGATGCATTTCGTAGCGTCGACGCCTGAAGCATGTATTCGTACTTATCGAGATGCATGGCGCTATGCTGCTCGTGAATTTCTGGCTTGCGTAAAAAGAAGGGCCAGCTCAACATGTGATTAGAGCAGATTGTCAACGTTAAACGCTGAGAGTTGTGATTACCTGAGTGGGACTAGCGCCCTTCTTGAATCAACATCGTCTTTCGACAACAAACTAAACCACGTGATGATGAAGTTGGCACGATGACGTACGCAACAACTTCCGCATTCAAGCTGAACAACAGCTGAACAGTCCTTCCATCTGGACGACGATTCTCAAATCCATCAATCGAGAACTCCCATCTTACAAGAAAAACTCCAAACCTCATCATCCCGAGGCATGGGCTTCGCGCGTCATGGGCCAGACGCTGTCAGACGAGCAGCCGCACTGCCGCTCCCGCGACGAGCTGACGCTTGAGCTCGTGAGCTTGGTCCTCTCGTCTTTGCTGGCGGCTCGCTGACGTCGTCGGCGATGGCTCGCCCGGACTCGGCCATCCAGGCTCAGCGCTTCAAGGTCAAATGCTTCAACCAGATCGAGTTCCTCTCGCTAGAGGATGTCTTCCGCACCCTCGCAGACAACCAGGGCCATGTCCTTTATCTTAGGGAAGATACCGTCAGCCGCTACCTGGAGATGCCGGATATTCTCGGAGCTTCGCCCGTCGTCTTCCAGATGCTTTCGTATCTTGGCGCCTTTCCCTTTTTACAGGATGCTCCAGCCGTTCTGGAGTTCGCGCCGGTCGTCATGGTCGTCGTCATCTTGACGGACCGCTACCGACACATTTTGGCCAAAGGGGCCGCAGATAGAACCAAGCTTCTCTTTCAGAGCTTGGCTGTGCATGATCGTCAAGCCTGGGCGGCGTCTGGCTCGCCGCCGACTACGATGGCGGCCGGTGCCCGGGGCTTTGCTGTGGATACACCCGGGGACGACGACGGCGAGGAAGAGGACGGGAAGGGTGACGGCCAGGATGACGACTTGGTCCTTACTGCATATGAGCTCCTCCACGTCACTCAGACGTCCAGCCAGGTCAGCTCTTCCGACTTTCATAGCGCCATCATCCCCACCGACAACTTCCGCAAGCTCTTGATGCTACTGCTCCTGAGTGCGCCCCTGCAAGGTCAAGAAAGTCTATCCCAATACTCGAGCCGGGTATCAGGCGAACATCTTGAGATTCTACGGTCGACGGCCGAGAACATGCTCGCCTCATTCGTTGATGCCGAGACTTCCCCCGGCATCAGGTACAAGTCGTTCAAGACCATCATCCCTGTTCTGTTCCCTCATCTTTTTCGCGGCTTCAATGGTCTCTTTGAGAGGTTTCTCTTCTCGGAGAAATATGATAATTCTCAGAGAAAGGGCGACGCCAGAGGTTCAAAAGCGGCGCAGCCTCTACTGTCCGATCACGGCGAGATCCTCAACGACCACGTGCTCTCGCAACTCTCCATGTTCATTCCGGCGTCCTCCCTGTTTCGCAGGGTTCGACTACTCTACTCTGGAAACGAGGCGGGCTTCTCCATGGGCAGCTTCGAATCCAAAGTCTTTAACTGGAGGGCGCCCACGGTGCTTCTCGTCAGCGGCACCCGTCTCGATGACGTCCCGGACGGCGGTCAGGAGGCGGCGTTTGCCGATTCCTTGCCGACCAACAGGTTTCCGGCTGGCAGCAAGTCTGGCCGGGTCACGTATGGCGTTTACGTGCAAGAGCCCTGGAGGCACACGCACAAGGCCTGCTTTGGAGGTCCAGATACGGTGCTCTTTCAGCTCGAGCCTATTCACGACGTATTTCCCGCGTCGACTCTCAACACCGACTACGTCGCCTTCACCAAGACCACCGGCAGCCGCAACTGTCTGTCCATCGGCTGTCCACACCCGAAGCAGACGCAGTCGCACAACCGTCGAGACGGCGCCTTTGCTCTCGGGACCGTGTCGCTGCTCCTCAACGACTCGTTCGAGTTTGGCGTCTTCAACCACGACTACAAGTCCCGAGGCGGTGCTTTCCACACGAGTCTTGTGAGGAGATGTAACTTTCAAGACCGTTTTCAGATCGAGAGCCTCGAGGTCTGGGGGTGTGGTGGAGATGACGAGGCCAAGGCCCAGGCCAAGCGCTGGGCTTGGGAGGCGAGGGAAGCTGAGTCTCGGCGGAGGGTCAACCTCGGCAGCGGAGATATTGCGACAGACAGGGCACTGTTGGAGATGGCTGGGATTGTGGGTGCCCATCGCAGCGGGGGATCAATGGGGTAGGCTCTTCCGTACTATTAGATTATGAGTTAAGACGAGGGATGTGACGGCAACGTTGGGCACGTCGTATTCTTACGGGTAAAGGGAGCGGGGCTTCGTGGCAACGATGACGGGGCGCTCCTAAGGCTTTGCTTTACCTCCGGAACCTGTCTTGGACTCGCTCTCTTCCCTCTTCTTCGAGGCAATGGCCTCGCCAATGGCCCCCAGCGAGCTCTTGGGATTCTCCCTTCTAGGCTTGGCCTCTCCGGAGTCCGTCGATGTGTCCTCGTCAGCAGCCTGGCTTTCATCCGTGTTGGGCCATAATCCCATCTTCCCAAGCAGGCCGCCCGAAGACGGCTGAGACGGTTGTTCCGGCACATCCTTGCGGTTGAGGCTGGCGACAAGGGCCTTTTCCTCCTCGTCCCTGGCCTCCAGCTCGCGAATCCACTTCTGCCGCTTCTCTTCGGCGGCGCGCTTTGCCTGTAGCTCTCGTAGCTCCTTTGTCTTTTCGCGGTCGTTTTGGTAGAAGATGCCGCCGGCGACCATGGCGAGGACGGTGAAGCCCTGGGCGGCGACGCGGACGCGAAACATGCGGTTTGCCTGATGCGAGTCGCCGCGGCGGATGGCGCGGTAGGCGTTGACGAAGGCGAAGATGGTGAGGCCCATGCCTGAGAGTCTGGTGAGCTGGGATGGGACGAGGGATCAAGAAGGGGCGTACCGAGTGGGATGAGGGGCTCTTCTTTGAGCTTGCGTACTATCTTTTGTAGTCTGCGCTCATTGCGAAAGTCTCTGATGATGAGAGAGCCGAGTGAGCTCGAGATTCAAGCTGTGGGAGGTTTCGTGGAGGCACGTACGGATCATCGTCAAAGGACGACGGTAAGGAGCCGGGGAGGGACGGGGGAGGGGGAGATCGATTGGCCATGATTGTGACCAGAGTATAAGGATTCGATTTGAGAGATTTGAAGAGACGATTGGAGAGACGATTGGGACGAGATGAGGCGGCTTGAGTCGGGAAGAAGCGGGTTGCGATGCAGCATCGACGACATCATCGTTAGGCCCTTGAGCTTCGAGTTACAGTGGGGAAGGGTGCTATCGCCATTGGATGGATGTGCGAATATTATGTGGCGCATGCCAAGTGGCTGTGGCGCTGCTAGTGTGGCGTTTTTGATGCGCCGGAGCTGATCCGTCCGGGCAACTACTGCCAAAGATAGCAGGAAAAGTGCGAATAGCGTCCAGGATTTCTGCAACTCCCTCCCGACTCGACGACGCCTCGGAAACCGCTGCGAAGGGAGTCAGTCTTGCTCGCTGCCGTCGAGATCAAACCCTGCCTACGTATATCCAGCTCTCAGGTCGCCGCAGCCTTCGTCCAGCCTCTGTCCAGCCTCTCCATCGTCACGATGCTATGAGAAACACATCATGTGGCTGTCGACTCCCTCGGTCGAGACGCTGACTCGTCCACGACTGGCCGTGGCCCTCGTCTCGACCGTTGCCGCCGTCTCTGCCTGCTACCTCGTCTTCCAGTCCAGCTGGTCCACCGGCTTCCGCGACCGCACCGGCATCACAGGGGCCTTGCACAGGAGCAACGCCGTGAGGCGATCCCGACGTCGGGACACAAACGGCTCCAGCTCGTCTTCGGACGCGGGCGGCGACGAGAATGTCCAGGCAGACCATCTGGCAGCCGAAGTCGAGACGGTCGTCGACGTCGGGGCCGACGAGTGGTGGAACGACCTGGCCGGCTTCCAGCCCTCGCAACGCGCAGGCCACAACATCGTGAGCCTGCTGTTCCGCGTCTCCGAAGACAATGCGCGTCGCAACGGCTGCGTTCACCGCGGCTGCCAATGTAACGCGTGCGGCATGGTGCCCATCCGCGGAGTTCGCTACCGATGTGCAAACTGCGCCGACTTTGACCTGTGCGAGACGTGCGAGGCCCAAGGCATTCACGTCAGGACGCACATCTTCTACAAGATCAGGGTGCCTGCGCCGCCCTTTGGCCCCCGTCAGATGCAGCCCGTGTGGTACACAGGCGATCCCGACACCTGCCGCCGCAGCTTGCCTCGCGGCCTCATCGCCAAGCTGTCCCGCGATACGGGCTTCGAGCGGCCAGAGCTCGAGGCCTTTTGGGAGCAGTGGACATTTATGGCCTTTTCCGAATGGCGCGAGGATCCCGACGAGCTCGGCGTTGCTATGGATCGGAGGACCTTTGAGCGCTGCCTCGTGCCCACCGGCGGCTCACGTCACGCCGCTCCCAACCTCATTCACGACCGCATGTTTGCCTTTTACGACGCCAACAACGACGGACTCATCAGCTTCTCCGAGTTTCTCCATGGCCTGTCGTACCGGAGGCGTAAAGATAAGCTCCGCAAGGTCTTTGAGGGCTACGACATCGATGGCGACGGCTTCGTCAACAGGCGAGACTTTCTGCGCATGTTCCGCGCCTACTACGTCTTGTACAAGCAGATGCACAAGGACATCCTTGACGGGCTGGAGGACCAGCTTCTCGCCAGCACGGATGCCGCCGGTGTTGTTCACAGCCGTCAACCGCTGAGCAGCCTGTTCGGCCGCGAGGGTAGAGTCCCTCCCGCAGACGGCGGCATGCGCTTCGATGGCAAGACGTTGCACCGCGACGGGACCGTCGTTGTCGATGACGGTCATCGCAGTACCACGATTGAGAGCCGCGGCGACACGGCGACTCGCGAAGACATCCTGACGAGCCTCTTCGCCTACGAGACGCTCCAGCAGCCTCGCCGTCGCTTCGTGGCCCAGCGCGACACCGACACGAACTGGCGCACCGTTAGGCGCCTGAGCGCCAACGATGCCGACCGCGCATACTGGGTCACCCTCCTGGATCCCCCCGAATCTCTCGACGATCTGCCCGATGTGCTGACGGGCGCCGGCCTCCGAGACGCGGAGCAGACCGAAGACGAGGCCGACGACGAGGCCGACCTCAACGGCCACCGGAGCCAACACGGCGGTGACTCCGCCAACGGCCGACGACGAACGACGGACGACATGGATGGCACCGACAGCGAGCGCCGAGCCAGGATGCTGTCCCGCGCGCGGCGGAAGGCGCCCAAGTTGGAGAAGCGCCGGCGAGACATGGCGCGCAGCCAGCTTCACGAGAGATGGAGGAGGCGCCAGTTCTACCTCGACGAGGAGGAGGGCGGCCTGGCCCCTGACGACTGGGATCAGGACGAGGACGTGTTGGCCAAGCTTAGGATGGCGGCCAACGAGGCGCAAGCTACTGCTGCTGCGGCGGCGGCGGCGGCGGCGCAGACGCGTTCACGGTCGAGCTCCAAGGTGCGGTTCGCCCAAGATATGGACGACTTCGACACGCGATCCAACCCGTCGACGTCGTCACGAAGCATACCCGAGCGCTGGGGAGGCATGGGCGTGCCAGACGCCGAGAGGGACGCCGGCAAGGAGATTCTCTATCAGGTGACGCAGCAGGCCTTCAACGAGCTGCTCGACACCATCTTCAAACCAGCCGAGGATCTGGCCGTCGAGGCGGCCGAGACCAAGGACCAGCGCGAGAGATTCCGGGCTGAGATTGACGCCGTCGACGAGGCCACGGACAAGGCCAAGGAGTCGGACCCGCTGCCGGCTCCCGAAAAGGCCGACCGGGAGAAGAGCGCAGAAGACGCCGTGTCCGAGGCCATGCTGACCAATGCCGGCATGTTTGAGAGGCGTAATGCCGTTGACCTCGAGTATCTGGTCAACCTCTCCGACTACACCATCCCCTCAGAGTCATCCGTGTCGGGAGACGACGAGCCGGCCGTCGAGGAGCACCGTGACCCGACGATGCCTCAGTTCCGGCCCAACGGCCCAACAGAAGACGACGAGGAGAAGGGGAAGAGGAAGAGGGAAAAGGGCAAGAAGCGGCCGGGTTCTACGGAAGCCGAGGCGGGCGAGAACAGGTCCGGAGCCGGCTCATCGTCGGGCGAGGACGGACCGTCATCCACGCGTTCTTCCGGCAGCGAGCCTTCGGTGACGACGCTGCGGCGCTGGAAGCAGCTCGACGAAGCCGAGGTCAAGGCTGCGGCGAGGGGCGGCTGGGGCAGGCTCAGCTTTGACGAGTTTGAGGCCATCTACAAGAACCAGGAAGACCAGGGCAATAGGCTTGACTACCTCGGTAGCTGGATCGACTTTTGCATTCCCTAGAAGGGAAAGTTGATTGTTCTCGAACAATAAGGATTGGATGGAGACGATGCTGAAGGAGCAGTACTAATGTACATTACATGCTATGAGGTTTAAATTAGCAGCGAGGCGCGCGTTAAGCGAAACGGAAACGCTGTTTATGAGAGCTAACTGCGTGATATTTAAAATTTGCATTGACTGGTATGTACTATGTCAATGCCATGAATATGAGGTTTCCATGACATGCCAATGAAACTTGATGAGTGAGATGATTTGCCCCGGGGCTCCGGACGCCTTGCTCCCATAAACTCCAAGCAATGACTCTAAGACATTCACTTGACAGATAAGACAAGTCTGGAAGAATCGAAGATGGACAGAGAATCGCCAGCGGCATCCAAGGCTCGGACAATGGCGTAGCTCGTGCCGGCGGCGACGACGCCTATAACGAGGGTCAGGAAGGCACCCCAGCAGCCGGCGCGGTGATTGCGAACGGCCAGATAATCCTTGACGTAGCCAAAGACGAGGAGGACGGCGACGGTGACGATGACGGAGATGAGAAGAGCGTCGCGGACGCGGGCGACGAAGAAGTAGGGGATCATGGGGATGAGGCCTCCGACGAAGTAGCTGGCGCCCATGGTGAAGCCAGCGAGACACGGACGGATGCGAGAAGGATCGTGGTCCTGTTGGTGAATGAGATCATCGCGGAGACGCTGGCAGCGGACGTCGTGGTCCTGACCGAGGTCATTGACCAAAGCCCTCGCCACGGAGGGAGAGATGGCATAGCGATCGCGCAGCAGCGCGTATAGATCGTCCTGACTGGCCAGCTGACGCTCCTGTCTCGAACGGCCTCGCTCCGTCACGGCGGCCAGGTAGGCGCCCAGCCCCATGCTGATCATGCCGGAGAAGAGCTCGGCCAGACCGCCGATGACGACGAGGCGGGTGCTGCCGAGGGAGGAGAGGCCGGCGGTGAGGGCAAAGGGAACGGTCAGGCCGTCTGAGAAGCCGATGATGACGTGGTGGAGCGTGTCGGCGAGGTCCATTGTCGGCGGGACCTTGGCTGTCCGGACGCCGGGCTCGGGGGGGAGTTCCTGGGGGAGCAGGGGGAGGGGGAGAAGGGGGGGGG